>NIVC01003063.1:0-87538 GCA_002269645.1 Macrostomum lignano | reverse complement strand
AAAGCTCAGCCCGATGGATATTCGAGTTCCCGGTGCTGCTGACGCCGATCCATCTCACAATCCACGTCACCAACGGGTCTCTGCAGCCGGAGGAAGTGTCCCTCTGGGGCGTCCAGGCCAGCCCCTGTCCGCCAGGCTTCACCCCACACGGAGACATCTGCCTGCACTTCGGCGCCGTGAAGGCTCTGCAGAGCAGTGCACACAGATTGTGCAGCTCCTACTTCTGGGCTGGTGGCCGAGGCAGCTTACTGATGCCGAAGGACGCGGCCGTGATGAGCTTCCTGAGTGTTTGGTGAGTCTGATGTGGTATTAGGACTGCACTAGGTATATGACTGTGGTATTAGTGCTGCGGTAAGTTAGTCATTCGAGTAACAACCATGGAGCAAAAAAACTGAAGCGTTCAACATTTCCCTCTCCGTTAGGAAGAGCATTCAGTTAATGAGGTGATAACTAAAATCGAGTTAGTGTAAAGATCATGCAGGACTTGTGATTCGTTAAGATTGAGCGCTCGTAGAACAGATAAAAAACTTAGATAAAATTACAAAACAAACGCGTAGCTACAAATACAATTTACCGTGAAGTAATTTAATACTCTCCTCATTCAGGAACGATTTTGAATTCACATCGGGATGCAGCGGAACGACTCCGGCTGGTTCTGGTTCGACGGCACAGCGGTGCCAAACTCCACTGGAAGCTCGGCCAGCCGTCTGAGATCTACGGCGTGTACAGCACAATGCAAGCGTCCATCGTTGCACACGAAGCTGGGACCAAGGAGATGTTCGCCTGCCAGCTGCCGCAGGCACCCCAACGAAACGGTGCGTTAAACACTTAAGCATTTTGCAAAATGTCAATGTGCAAACTCCATTCTAAAAAACGAACTCAACTCTAATTCAGGCGAAAAAGTAACGATGTTAGTGAGTCATGTGGCCTATGCGGATCAGAGGGCCAGCTTTGGTGGCAGCTACAGTAGAGCTTGTGTTCAGCAGCCGGACCCCGGCAGAAACCGGTACCGCAGGCTGCTGTACGATCGGCTGCATTTGCTAGAGGGCAGTCAGAGCGGCTTCAGCACCAGCAGCACTCAGTATTCGAACTCCACTGTGTTTGCCTGCAGCGTGCCGCCCGATCTGGTGGGAGGTGCTCGGCCAGCCTTTAATAGGAGAATTGTGACTGTGATGCCAGCCGAAAGAGGTAAACATCGGCTAACAATCCAGAGCAAAAGCAGTTCTTATGATTGTTAACATCGTTTTCATTGGGTCATGTGCATCATTCCCGATCCAGACTGCTACCGTCCGCTCCTTGGCGAAGGCAGCGGAGCTTCGATCCGGGGCTTCCCGTTCTCTGCGTCCTACTTTGACTCTGCTGGCTCCATCATTGGAAGCGGAGTTCGAATGCGCGGTAAGACTTGTTCACTATCGATCTAGTACTTCTTGCACTTGCTATGCTTTCTCAAACTTGCATTTAGTAGCACCTTTCAGCTAACTGTCTTCTGTCAACTGGTGATTATGAGAACTTTGTCTACAAGATCAACGTGACTGCAAGGGGCCAGGTTTGCAGGCCAGCAACCAAGAGCAGTAAAAGAGACTTCCGCAATTACTGCATCAGTCGTAAGTGCTTTTGCCCTGCAGAAATATTGTTTCACTCAACGAAAGTAGCCAATGTTTGTAATTCCTCAATGCATTTTTTAATTATTTATACTTATGCAGCCACCGAAGGCAGATCACCCTATTGCCGAGAATCCGGCAAACTATCCACAGAAGACTGCATTCGACACAGCTGCCGTGAGTTCCAATAGACCTCCTAGTTGAATACAGTAGGGTTTGTGGAAAGTCTCCGATCCGCGGGTGCGTTGCAGAATTCCGTGAAACAATATGATTTCACCTCTGTACTCTCATCCTCTGTGCTCTCACCCTCTCTTGCCCTCTGGTCTCACACTATTTGTGTTCACTCCTATGTTAATCTTTTATGCTACGAGTATTTGAGATATTCTTCTTTCGCTACTCAGCTTATTTTTGGCTGTTGAAGTCGGTTCAAATAAAATAATTATACTGGGTAAAATACGCAAATACCAGTTGCCTAACTAAAATTACAGAAATCATACTTGTGTGTTGAATTTTATTCGCTACTGTTATTTCTGGCTCAACACCCCCTTAATTTCGAAGCGAGGTCGTCGCCTTCCACAGAAATTCCGCGACTAAATTCCCTGGAAATTGATCATCTTTTCACAAACCCAAACACTGTTTCTGAAACAGAAAAAGTAATCATACTCGTTAATATTTTTTCACTCATTGAAGTTCACGACTACGAGCCTTGGAGATCGCAACCGTACTCACACAACATCGCCTACTTCAAGACCATCTACTATAACGGTCAGAAGGTCAACATCAGAGGTAGAACTGCGCAAGGATTTTTGAGGCTCGTCCTTAATAGCGTTGCACCTGTGGTCGGAACGCAAGTCAACAGTCTGCTTGTTGACTTCAAGAGCCTGCACCTCATCTCCGGAGTCGACATGGAGACAGGTAGTTTGTTCATATTTAGTTTGAGTTATTGAGAAACACTGATGCAAAATCATTTACGTTAACCGCATTGATGCTTCTTTGGTGCATAGTAAAGACTCAACTTTAGCTATGCTGAAAGTTGTCGAAAAGGATGGGGGATTAAAGGGTCTTTGTTGTACTCATATCGAAACTGACTGATGCAGCGACTCCCAACCCTGAAAGCCACTCGCAGCCAGTTCGGAGTTCGGCTGCTCACCAGCACCGTCTGGCAGCCGGCACTTGGCGGCTCGGCCTTCGACGCGTGGCCCCAGTGCGGATCTGTCGAGGTGCCGATCCTGAGCTCCAAGCTCGTCGTTGCTGCGTCGCTTCTGAACCGTCCAGATACCTGGCCATTGTGCGGAGGATCGAGCACGGATCCCCGCTGAGCATCACTGCTCTGCATGTATATGGCAAAGAGTGTAAGTACAAGTATCATCTCTTTAATTTGCTCTAGAAAACAATAACTTAGGATAGGCTGCATAATAAGGTAGAAGGTTTACATGTACTCTCCAAATTCGGAAGAAACAGATTTTTTATGTACAGGTTACTGTGTAATTTGTTACGAGTGCAACTCTCCTTTCTCAGACTACACTCTGGATGAGAACGTGCAAGTGAGGCCGGAATGGATGCCGAGAGGCGTTGTGGCAGCCGCGATCCCTCAGCAGGAAGTACATTTCCAAGCCCGCTTGAAAACAACAACGTTAAAAATTTGGCTCACGGATCAGTACGGATACGACAAAGCCATGAGAAACGTGAGAAAGTCTCTTGCAATAAAACTCAAATAGGTCAGGAAATTATTAATGGTCTCAAAACTTCTGCCTTGTCTAGAAACGTTAAATCGTCAAGCTGACGGGAAACAGCAGCCACATCAGGCTGAGCGGCTGCACCGTTGAGCACAAGGACTACAGCTATGCAGAATTTGAGCTCACATCGCTGGATTCGGATTTCTCCGACCCTGTGGTGTTCGACACGGACGATTTCGCCAACATCAGCGTCACCTGGCAGCAGTCGAAAAGCGCTGGCAGCAACCTCACCATTATCAGGGTGTTCTCTAATAACCAGTCGCTGGGCAGCTGCTGGGACTCAGTCTACGGCATCCAGGTGAACAAGATCGGCTACTCCGGACTCATTCAGCCCTACAGAAGGCGGAAGAAGCGGTTCGTTGTCGATTCAGACTCCTACACTGCTGGCAAGATGGCGCCGCACCTGGTGTTCCATGAGCTGGACAACAGCAGCATGGGTGCGTTCTCGCCCAGCCTGCTTGCGTACCTGAGCGACAATCCAGCCACTACCGCAGTCTTTGTCCAGGTAAGTACCATTTGGAGGTGCAGCTTGCTCCGCCTAGTAATTTGAAGTCCAATTTCGCACCAGCCGACTAACGGTCGAGGAACTCGCCAACTCTGCAGGCGATTCTTCCACGACGCTGCCGGCTGTTCGCGGTGGCCATCGGCGGCGGCGCCATCGTCAACCAGGCCGGAGACAACTCTAACTACGTGACGTCATTCAGGGCCGCGGTGAGCGAAGAGGGCAAGTACTGGAGCCTGCACCGAGACGGCTGGGTGAGTTGCATGCGCTTCCCCATTGAGTTCATTGAACAATTACTCACACAGACAGCCTCAATTCTTTCCACAGATTTTGACCGGAGTCTTCGTGGCTCAGCACGAGTCTCGGCACCGCTTGCTGCCCGAGCCCGTCGCGTTGGGCTTCCGGCTGTATCCGCTGAGCTGGACGCGGAAACTCGAGTTCAAGTGGCAGCTGCTCGGCTGCAGCGACTCCGCCAGTAAGTAAAAAACAGTTGCATATTGGGACATTGACATGCATTGTTTAGCTTTTTGAGGTCCGAGAGTAGTGCGTTTGTAAGCCTCAATCCTGCCGTTCCGAATGCGCCATATCCAGACGCCATCGCCAACCCGATTCTGCTGTCCCGCTACCGGCCCACCGGATCGAATTCCGACGCAGCAACAGGACTGCCTGTCGACGGGAACTTCGAGAGCCACGCTCTGTCAGGCCGTTGCTTCCAGCACTCCGGCACCGCCGATCCTTATCTGTACTGGTTCGTGGATCTCGGAGTGGCGCAGCGAATCGTCTTCATCTTTATAGTCGACATGGTCGAGACACTCGGTGAGTCCTCAGAGCTGCAGAAGATTTTCTGTGTCGCCTTAAACAAATCAATCGCACTTATTGGACTCCCTATTTACCCCCTGATCCGACAGACAAAGTCCAGGCCTTATCCGAGGACATGCAGTCAGCCAGTGTTTACATCAGCAACAGCACGGCCGCTCCGTGGGACGCGACAGCAGTCACGATATTGGAAACTTGGACTGGCGGCTTCATGAAGTCCCATTTGTGGAAGATTAACGTCAATAAGGTAGCGATTCCGTCATTTTAAACAGAAAATAAATGGCAGCTTTTTCACTCTCAACGAGAAGTACAAGTCTTAGAGGTGATCTATAATAACCAACAGGTTGCTTCAGTCGCTGGCTTGCGAAAGCATTCATCGCTGGGAACTCTCTCACTCTGCGAGTTCGAAGTCTACGGCTATCCCAGCATTGGTGAGCTGATTACATCAAATCTTTACTCCGACAAAAACTTAACTGAGTTTACAGGAGTTCGTAAACAGCGTCACTCTAACGTCAACTAGTTCTTTTATTTCCAGCTGCCTACTACTTCATCAACTCAAATGTCGGACTCGAGGACGGTCGCATTATGGCCAATCAGCTGGCAGTCGGCGATGCGACAGCCGCCAGTCCGCAGGATGCATTTCGGCACCCGACTCCGCTCATGGCAGCGCTGAATCGCGGCCAGGAGGTCGGCCTGCCGCCCGCTGCCGTCTTCTCTGACTGTGAGTCGCTTGGCAGCTGATTGAGATGATTGAGTTGATTGAGCTGATTGATCCCAGCTGTGAGCAGTGCTGCAGTTGATAGTTGAGGCTAAAATGAGGCATTTCTAACTTGCAGCAGCCACTGACGGCAGCTTCTTGGAGATTCAGCTGGATGTAATCCACCGCATCACCGGGATTGTGTGGCAGGGCAGCGGAGTCTGGGACTTCGCAACTGGAGGCTTTGACGGGTACGTCACGACCGCCGAATTCGGTATGGAAACAGCTCGACAGAAATGCTCAATTATACTGAGTACTCTGCTGGAGGACTAAGCCATGTGAGATTGACGTTAAAAATAGTACTGTTCAACTTGGAAGTACAATTGAAAAGATAAATAGGTATTTTAGAGCACAAAATGTTCGTCAATTACAGATCATCAGAACCGGTCTCACAGGCAACGAAATGGCCACCGGATGTCCTTCACTAAGCCGTTTCTTGCCAGAGTAGTCAGAATTCTGCCAATCAGATTTGTGAGGAAGAGACTGCTGAGACTAGAACTGCTGGGCTATCCTGAAGGTGAGACGCGGTTGCCGTAGGAAAATCAATCAGAACTGAAATTCAAACGCTAATCGCCAAACTTCACTTCAGATTGCGACTGGGTCAGCAGCGCTGTGTTGACAATCACGCAAACATCGCCAACTACAGTGCAGGTTCAGCTGGCAACTGCGCACTTGCTCACAGGGTGGAGACTAAACGGCCTGTCGGAGAACGCCACATTCGTCGTATCCTATGCAAGCCCTGTAGATGAAAGCGTCCGTCCAGTCACACTTCACGGTTCAGCGCATGTGAGATGTCTATTAATAGCTCATATAAGGTTTTATACTTCTGTACATTTTAGCAGTGTACAATGGGTGACTATAGTTTGGTTAGTGGTTGCCCTAGGATATTGATCGGAGCCACTTCAGCGATACAAGACTGATCTAACCTAACGAATCGACTCAGTCGTAGCAACAGACCCACGAAATTTTTATTAAATAAAATGTATTAATAGTTTCCAAAAACGCATATTTTGAAAAATAATTTCACCCACTTGAATTATTCCAGCTGTTCAACTTGAGTCTCGGTTTTGAGCAATATCTGCCGACAATGTTACGGACTAGAATGATTTTCATTAACTTTTCTGATGCAGATCAAGTCACTACGAGATTCGAAATTCGTGGCTGCCCAATTCCTGGTAATATATTCATTTTGAATATTCAACTGCCTCCTCTTATGTGTTTTAAGTAGTATGGGAAACGGGCTTTCTAGGACAAAAATTATCGCAGCCTCCATAATACACAAACAATTAACTTTATTATTCCCAAAGAGATCAGGAAAAAAGGGTACCTGCCCCTCACAAAAATCTGTCTCTACATTTATTATCAAAAATTCACGCAGCCCCATCAGTCTAGCACAAAATATCAGTCTCTATATTCCCAGCCTTGCAAAAAGTGTGCCAAGACAATCAAATTAGCGCCAATCCCAAAACCCAGGGTGCTCATCCTCCGAAAAAAATTAAATTCTCAATAAAAATGCTTCCAATCGTCTCTCCGGGTTCTTTTGACAAAAGGCACGAGCCTTATTACAAGAGTAAGTACCGATGCAAACTAGAATGCAGTGAGTACATGAGAAAATATTTGCCCGGCGTTGATATCAACGTCCCTAATATTAATCTAGCTCTCCAAAGATACTGGTTTCTTAAGTATGGAGTGACCTACGTAAAAGACTACGACAGCGACTATAACTTTGCAGAAATCATTAAGCAATTGTATTTTTTTTCTCACATTCTCTCAATGATCAACGTCAATACAAACTCTTCACCGTTGAAATCAACACCCACCCCATCTTCAGTCTCAAACTGTAGCACAATCTCGTGAATCTCCTTATTACTCAATACAACTCTTTTCACTGGATTTGGTTTCTCTACCAGCATCTGTCCTCCAGCTACAGAATAGAGATGTACAAAATATTTGTTCGCTTTCCCTTAAATACCCAATCAAGACTGAGATTACTTCTGATTAGAATATTCAATCACATTCAAGAGATAATGCAGACCCTTTACAATGTCTGCAATATTGGGTGCTAAGAACAAACCGCTTACACTTTCCCGGGCCATGCTAACGGCCCCCGACGTTTGAGTGGCGATCCGCGCCGCGGATTCTGCCTTATAAACTTTCTTCTCGAATCCCAATTCCCTATACCAAGTGTCATCTTTAAACTCAACCTCCGCATCTTTGTGAAACTCGCATGACCACTCTCATTACAGTGAGATCATAGGCTAGTTTGACAGGGAACAGTTCTGGCTTAATCAGATCAGGTGTCTCAAAATGGCCTTTTTAGTAAAGACGTTTTCTAGAAAGTAATTGTAGGTATCCACACTTTGCGTGCTCACAGGGAATACCACAGGTTCTGCTGCTGCACCTTTCCATTTGTAATAAAACTTATTATTTGCTGCCGTCACATTGGGAACGTTTGACCAACAAGTGAAGCCGTTAAGATAGACATGGTACTTAGCACCTGGATCCAGGCGAATCACCTGCTCTAATTTTTCAACAAATATCCCGTTTGAGTCATTAATTCGCCCAGTTATTGTAATAGGAATACTCTCCTTAGAGCGAGAAATAATATTATTTAGTCTTTCAGCAATCGCTTCCATTTTTTCACCCACAAAATAATAAATGAATAATATCTTTAAACTTTACTGGATGAATTGTTGATCATGTTAAGCTTCACCTTCCTCTCAAATGCATAGATAATGTACAGGTCCACGGGTGTTGCGACAGCCCTCTCAATGTTAGTCACGATATTCACAGGGCTGTTATCAGTAGGCATTTGTCTGGCAGACACATCAGCGCCAAACATTGGATATAGAGTTCCATATTGAAGAGCGGTGATAGCAATTCCATTGTTCCCTTTCACAGCCAAGTCGACCAACTCGCTGTAAAATTTGCTAATCTTGTTCTGACTGAAATCTCCATTTTGTGGCAGTGCAGGGTAAAGATTATCACTGATTTCATGCTGAATGGACCGCACGTCTCCATGCATGTAGCGTATAATGCTATTTGGGTTTCTCATGTTAATAATAATATACCTTGGATTGCAGCATGATCCCTCTTTAATGCAGATGTTTGTTCTAGTTTCGTTTCGCTCATCTCGACACATGTAGGCCGTGTATGCAACATCAATTTCCTTCTCTATTGCCTTGAGATAATCCGCTTTTAGTGCGGTCTTTGGCTCAATGACTTCCAAATACAGCTCGATTCCGGTTAGCTTCACATCCTTCGGGATGTGATTATTCTCTTTAGGAATAATAAAGTTAATCGTTTGTGCATTATGGAGGCTGCGATAATTTTTGTCCTAGAAAGCCCCTTTCCCAGACTACTGTTTTAAAACTGCTTTCAATGCTCGTAGTAGTGATAAACTTAGTGTTGCCTTTTGAACTTTTTTGCAGTGCAAGAGCTCTTTGTCTTTGCCCTCCCCCACCCATGTTTCTCATTTTGTTTTCGACTTTAGCTCTCTCTGGCACTGAGAGCCGCTGCGGCTGGTTAGCTGTGCCAAGTGGCTGGCTTGACGAGTTTCCTCTCTCACCCTGATTGGCTGGTTTGGGGTAAAGCCCAACGGCCGGCTGGTGGGGTGTGTGGTGGAATGGTTTCCCCGCGCGGGCTGACTTTTAGGTAGCTCGTAGTCGCGCCGCGCTCTGCTGGGCGTGTGTGCGATTTTTATATCTGACTTTGTCTAGCTTTTGGTCGCCCGCTCCACTAGTCTGCAGGCACCCACGCCAATACTCCAGGACAAGCTGAATAATAACAATATGAAGCGAGAACAGAATCAAAAGGGAAGCCTATGGAGGTTTGTGCCTGGCTGCTTGTATTAGTTCCTGCCGCCAAGTACGCTGAGTGGGCTCATCCGTCTTTTTTCTTTCGGTTGCCAAGGTGGCAGCTAAGGGTCCGTGTGCTCTGATTCCGACTCAGATTCGGCTACGCACATGTAGTCACACCCTAATCGCTTTGATTTTACGCCAGCCTGTGTGTTATGAAACTAGCATCAGGTGGTTGGTGTCCCGGCGTCCTGAGAGGGCTTCAGTCACGTTGGAGCGAGCAAAGACCCATGTCCTTGTACTGTACCCAGTGTACCCTGTACACCCTACCGTAACGTGCCTCGCAGGCCAGGGATTCAGCGATACAAAAGTACAAAAATGTAGTACACAATCGTAACTGCATTACTGGGACCCCTGGCCGCAGACTGTCCCATCAACACCTTTCGTCATGGCCAACTCTGCTACTGGGCTCCATTCTCGGACTCCAGCCAGCCTCATACAATCGCAACGAGGCAAACTGCTCACAAGATCTGCAAGTCTCTTGCTTGGAACGGAAGAGGACGGCTAGCAAAGATGACTACGGAGTCTGAGCTACAGATTTTCAAAGCCCTTTTTGGAAAATTGAACCTGTGAGAGTTTGAGCTAAACTGAAACCATTCACATACAACATTCTAAAGATAGATGCAATCGAGTCATATCTTGGATAACTTATGTTTCAGCTCGGTCCCGGCCTACAAGTTCATCCAAATCGATGGCGAGTTCAGCAACGCCAGCGGCAGATTTGAAACCTACGACGGCAGGCTTTTGTCAGCCCATCTGAACAATTGGAAGCTGCCCAGCAATGCAACCAGCGGCTGCGTGGTGTCGGAGGTCGGCGAGCGAATGCAGTGGTCCACCGTGCCCTGCGACAGCGAAACTGCCGTCTTTCCGTTCATCTGTGAGGTGCCAGCCGCACCTGGTGAGATTTTCTCTGCTGCATCTGACATTGAGTTGTTTGAACTCTCGCACATATTTTTAACAATTAAATACGCAGGAAATTACTGCGAGTCGAAATATTTCGTGACTGCCCTGAGTTCGTCAGCAGCCACTCCCATTAGGACGTACGCTACATCGAACCCAATTCTGAAGCCTTTGATCGACTGCCACCGAAATGAAACTCGGAACTGCTCAGCTGTGTTGCTGAGTCATCCTCCCGCTACCGTCAGTGATGCGGCCACAGCGGAAGGTGAAGCTGCAACTCAGAGTTCAACGGCTGCCCTGAACAGTTCGTTTCGGTGGCGGTGCTATGGTGAGCGACGAAAGTTCTTGGCAAAATGTTCGTGACTGTAACAGTGCCGGTGTTTACTGATCCATAAGCAAAAACTTTTAAACTGATTATTGAGCATTCTCATATATCTGAAATGTTTTGCTTGTTTTAAACAAATTTCAGCTGCAGACTGTGACAGGCCGCTTTTAAGTCCGGACCCAAACGACAACGCAACTGTGATGGTGTCCAGCATCACTTCTAAGTCAAGCCTTCCAGGCTACCCGCCTGAGCACGTATCGTTCGGGTTTTACTCTCCAAGTAAGCAAACTTCTATTTGGCTTCTACGAGTAATTTTCTAAGGTAACTTTACCAACAAGATTTCACGGGACATTCCCGTGATTGGTTGCTATAGCTCGTATTTGTCATGCATTTAAACTTATAAATGTGCATCATAAAGTGAGAATTCAACACAGAACACCAATGACCGATTCTCTAGTCTATTCTCGTCAAAAGCTTTTTAATCGCCTTGAAAGTTTTATGTGCCCTTAATTTTCATATTTTGTTTTATAATACAAGATTCGTTCAAGTTTGATTTTTTTCAAATTTTGTGAGACAATTGCTTCATATTCGTTTATCGCTATACTTGCAGTAACCGATTTCTTACAAAGCTTCTGCCTAATGTTTTAACAAAAATCTTTACTCAAAGTTAGTAAAAGTTTACTAACTTCATTTTAAATGTAAAGCTTTAAAGGAATCCATTGGCAGGCTAACAAATCCTGTTCGACTAACCCATTAGAATTGATTATGATTATGACTACCCTACCGTCACTCACACCATTAATCATGGTTTTAGTTTTTCGCCTGATTGTCTGCATACTCCATTCTCTTTATTTGTACAATATTTCAGACGCTCCGGTCGGGACCTTCGGCTTCTTTAGAGCAGCATCCGCCGGTCTGGATGAGTGGCTTCAAATCACCCTCCAGACGCAAGCTAGAATTCGAGCTGTTGCAATGTCCGGTATCTACTGTCTAACTGGACTCGCAAGGGAGGCAGCAGTCACTTATGTACTGATGTACTCTCGTAGCGGAACATTCTGGGGCTTGGCGCCGTCCGTAAGTGTTGTGAAAGTGGACTACTAGCATTCATTGAATACTTCAGTTATTACTGAGCTATGACAACAGGCTCATTCATCACCTATCATGCAGGTTCTGCACGGACCTGCGGACTACCCAAACAGCTGCATAACCTCTATCGAGCAACTACCCAACCCTGTCATCGGCCGCCATTTCCGCATCTACCCACTGCGAGTGGTTGGCCGGTTTGCCGGAAAATTTGAGCTGTTCGGCTGCTCTCCCGAGTCGCTGCCTGAGGCGCCTCTCGTGCCGGTGGCGCCGCACCAGGTCACGGTGCGCCGGCCCTCCAGTGCGAGCTGGGAACGCGGGCCTGCCGCCCTGCTGCTGAGTAGCGACTCAGCCTTTGAGCTACCTGTGAATGCCTCTATCCGCATCACATTCCCGGTTCCTCATCAAGTGTTTTCCATTGTTACTCCCGGGATCAATGGATCATGTTTGAATCAGTACAGACTGCACTATGGAACTCATGACGACTCCCAGCTTCAGGAAGTGCCCAGGGCAGGCACTCCAGACAAAGAATTGCTGGGTTCAGTCATTTCCAATGTGAGTTTTGTGGAAGATCTGCCGGATCCAGTAGTGGCAAAGTTCCTGGTCCTGACACCTGTCAGTTTCTATGGAGACGCTCTACTGACAGTTGGAGTCGTCGGGTTTCCTGTAGGTAAGTACAGTTTCACTGATAGTAGCTATAAATTGAGTGAATCTCCGTGAGTTTGTGCTAATGGCTAATTGAGTGAATCTCCGTGAGTTTGTGCTAATGGCTAATTGGGTGAATCTCCGTGAGTTTGTGCTAATGGCTAATTGAGTGAATCTCCGTGAGTTTGTGCTAATGGCTAATTGGGTGAATCTCCGTGAGTTTGTGCTAATGGCTAATTGGGTGAATCTCCGTGAGTTTGTGCTAATGGCTAATTGAGTGAATCTCCGTGAGTTTGTGCTAATGGCTAATTGGGTGAATCTCCGTGAGTTTGTGCTAATGGCTAATTGAGTGATCTCCGTGAGTTTGTGCTAATGGCTAATTGGGTGAATCTCCGTGAGTTTGTGCTAATGGCTAATTGAGTGAATCTCCGTGAGTTTGTGCTAATGGCTAATTGGGTGAATCTCCGTGAGTTTGTGCTAATGGCTAATTGAGTGATCTCCGTGAGTTTGTGCTAATGGCTAATTGGGTGAATCTCCGTGAGTTTGTGCTAATGGCTAATTGAGTGAATCTCCGTGAGTTTGTGCTAATGGCTAATTGAGTGAATCTCCGTGAGTTTGTGCTAATGGCTAATTGAGTGAATCTCCGTGAGTTTGTGCTAATGGCTAATTGAGTGATCTCCGTGAGTTTGTGCTAATGGCTAATTGGGTGAATCTCCGTGAGTTTGTGCTAATGGCTAATTGGGTGAATCTCCGTGAGTTTGTGCTAATGGCTAATTGGGTGAATCTCCGTGAGTTTGTGCTAATGGCTAATTGAGTGAATCTCCGTGAGTTTGTGCTAATGGCTAATTGAGTGATCTCCGTGAGTTTGTGCTAATGGCTAATTGGGTGAATCTCCGTGAGTTTGTGCTAATGGCTAATTGAGTGATCTCCGTGAGAGTTTGTGCTAATGGCTAATTGGGTGAATCTCCGTGAGTTTGTGCTAATGGCTAATTGAGTGAATCTCCGTGAGTTCGATAGATACTCGATACTCGCTATACTTGATTATTTAAACAATCTTCACTATTAACGATGTTTTTAGACTTTCCGCGTAATCAACGGTACAAACCGTATTTGGCTGAATCAAACTTTTATTGCCAAGAGCGGAAAGATACTGGGAAACGCATCTGAGATACATAATTTGGCCATCAACACTATATACGGCTGTCCATCGGGAGGTAAGCCACAGTTTTAAATCTTTTTTACCTGTCATTTATTCACAAGATTTCAATCAAACATGCGCCATTCTACAGATTGCCCTGTGAACTTCTACTACTTCGAAGGCCGCTGCCGCCACCACTCTGCGGACGGAACTCCGGGAGTCGCGCGCGAAGTGGCGAAGGCTTACTGCGGCAGCCTCAACTGGGACCGGCCTGGCGGCCTCTTCCTGCCTACTTCATACGCTGACTACACCGCTCTGAAGCTGGCCTTCATCGATCACTCGCTGTATGCCAGAATCGCTCGCATTGCTTTAACCCAGCACTATGCCAGCCTCTCACTGACAAACTCACCCAACTCTGTGCACCCGCAGCGGCTTCAGCTCGCAGCCCAGCGACCTCAGGTTTCACGTTGGCGCAGTGCTCAACTCCAGCAGCGGCCAGTGGCTATCTGAGGCGACCAACAGCAGCCTGGGAGCCTGGGCGCACTGGAGCATCGGGGAGCCCTCGGTGGCGGGAGCCTGCGCTGCCACCAGGCTGACTGAAGAGGCCTGGACTGCAGTTGACTGCGGCTCCTTCAGAGGTCACATCCTGTGCCAGACTGAGGCCGGTGAGCTCACCGACTTGATCTAGGTTGATGCAGAGACTGTCATTGGAACTGGGTCAGATCCATGACTTGATTAATTGCAGATGTTCTGCAACACCTGAGCTGCTCCAACCCGTTCTACAATGTGTTCTACAATTACTCAATTGTCTCCGACACCCGCCAGTCCTTACAAGTGGACAGCATTCAGAGTGCGCTGGTGAAGTGCCAGGATGGAGGGTGCAGGAGCCTGGAGATTTCCCACGAGAGCTTCACAGGGCTGAATGTGGACACTCTGTCAATCAGTTTCCAAGCAGTATTGCGAATCGGCACTCACTTCGTGGAGCAAGTCTGTCGTCGTGAGTCACTTCGCTTTCGTATTCTGAGTCTTGACATGTGCAGTAGATATGAGCATTTACTTACAGTTAGGTAAAATTGAAATGATTTCAGCTGATTCCTGGCAGAACTTGATGTCTGAAACATCGAACGTCAGTGTTACTTTCACAGCCAACGCTACAAACGGAACTGCAGCTGATTCGCTCTTGTCGTCTCCAACTTTGTCACCTTCGGAGTGTTTCAACGGATATTACATAATGGTACTCGTAATTGACCGTTTTTTTGTCTGTAAGATAGACTGTTAATAGAGATAGATAGAAAGCCATCATGACCTACCGTCAGGTGACAATGTCGAGGCAAGTCAGAATCACCGGATTAGGCTTCTCTGGTGCCGGAAACAACCTGAAACGCGTAGACGGAGAGCCCCTCGCATACAACTCCATCCTGTTGTTGTACTTCGACGGTGAGACCATGACTTGGTTTCCTGCAACATTTGTGCTCAGCGACAACCAGGTAAGCTAAAAACTGCATCTCTCTTTGAGAATTACCGGACGAAGTAATGAATGACCTCTATCGGTTTCAGACGTCACGACTCTCCGTAAACGAAAAGCATCTGCTGAACCAGGTGGTGATACTTCAGTCCCGCACAATAGTGGTTGCTCAGCAGGCCAAGATTATGCCTGCAATTTACCGGAGCGATTTGAGTTTTAAATATGAAATATTTGGAAGCGTGCTGCAGGGTGAGTCGTCCTCTGCTTCGGCATATATTCTTTATTTATAGTTTTCGAAACTGCTCTTTGGCGTAAAAAAGTGCTAAATGACTTTCGACATGCTTTTTCCAGTACCGACATGCGTGGGTCGCAATGAGACCGCCATTGACAGCAAGAAAATCAACTGCTACCACGACTGGATGATCATTTATCAAAACTTCAACCTGAACAGCTCGATGAACTTCTCTATAGCGCAGTATCAGGCTGGTTTCGAGATGGACAACCTCGTTTGGATCGGGCTGCAGTCACTCAGCGATCTGACACTCATGGTCAACTTCTCCATGCGGATCGACGCGTGGATCTCCGACGGAAGCTTTCGATATGTGGAGTGCCGGGAGGTCAAAGTGGCACCGTCGTTTCTGGACTTTCAGCTCCGGTTGGAAGACTGTACCTCCGACTTCGGTGACGGGCAGCTGTTCGAAGCTCAGAACATGTCGACCTTCTCTACGTTCGACTTCGGCACGCAAAGATGTGCGCAACTGCTGGTGGCAGCGGCTGGTGGTTCAGCAGCGACTGTCCCGCCACGAAGCTCACAGGGAGCGCCGGCTCAAACCGATCCGACTCCATCAGATGGTCGTTGAGCAGCGCGTCAGGGGCTCAGGTTCAAATGAGAATCATTCAAAAATCCTATTATCACTTACGTAAGTCTGATTTTTGCTACCCTAACTTGTACAATTATCAAAGGAGCTACAACTAATCTCGATTTTTCCAGCTAAAAATATTAACGATGCTTGCTTCGCGGATGCAAGCTGCACTCTGGCAAAGTACACGGTGTGTCTGTCACCCGGAGAACCGTTGAATACGACGTGCTTGTGCAAGTCTGGCTACGTGATGCGGAAAGCTTTGTGCAAACTTTGTAAGTGGCTCAGGACAAATTGCTGCAAGCTTTTGCTTCGTTACAAGTGATAGAATGCGTGATTCATAACCTCATTTTCTTTTCCAGTGATGGACACCGAAGTCAACTCACTGAGTTTGGTCTCTACCCAGACAGTAGTTCGGGACATCGCGACCAACCTGACGTTCAGCTTCAGAATTCGTGTTCTCAACGCCACCACAAACTTGACGGCCGCTCCGTCTCCGAGGACGAACTTCGACCTCACCGCCCGCTTTAATTCATCAGTCAGCGACTTGAACTTCACCGCCAGCTCAGCGATCGCTGTGAGCGGAAACCTCAGTGCTGCACGCTATCTTGGAGAAACATTCGATGTTGTGTGCACAGCAACACTAAAGCTGCCTGCCGGAAGCATCTGCCACCAGATCTCAAATGTCTGCGTGTCCGCAGCACCGGGCAGCTTCTCCGAGTTTGTCGACTACCAGCTGGACAACAACGAAGCCTGCGTCTCTTTCAACAAGCTGTGCCAGCCTGAGTTGAATGTCTCAGCCTCACTTCATCTGATAAGCCCTCCGGTGATTACTCGATCAACTCAGGAGTTTCTGATTTTTGAGTCAGTGCTCATCCTCAGCCCATCCAGTCCCTTTCACGTGGCCGCGGTGACCCTGCCGGATGCAAACTTTCAAGTAAGAGATAAATTTCATACTTTTGT
Organism: Macrostomum lignano; assembly: GCA_002269645.1. Taxonomy (NCBI): domain Eukaryota; kingdom Metazoa; phylum Platyhelminthes; family Macrostomidae; genus Macrostomum; species Macrostomum lignano. The sequence continues at coordinate 70,890 of NIVC01003063.1, read as the reverse complement.
GCGATGTTATAGATTATTTAAATTATTAAAAATTATTATTTCACTTCCACAGCTGGAACCAGTCCTATTTCTCTGCCGCAGCAACTGTAGCTTGAACACCAGCTGCATTGCCTCCTCATGCTTAATGCTAAATTTGAGTTTACCTGCCAACCTGACATCTGGAGATTCTGTGCATCCTGGCGAGGCCGCTGGCGTCAGGCTGAGTGCGCAGACAAATCTTGACTTGGCCACTTGCGAACTTTTTCCCTATGTCTGCACTGGAACATACGTAGGAACTACTAACGGTAGTTTCGTCATGGCTTCGCCAGAGAACGGCGCAGCGTGTACAGAACTGCCTCGAAACTGCAGTCTTACTGCAGACACAGAGTTGCTCAGCGTGAACTTTAGAATGAGAAACAGCACATGGATTCATCGCTACCCTGTGCACCTGACTGTCACATACTTACTGCATCTAAGCCTTGGACTGCCAGTAGCTGAAGTTCCACCACCACGAACAAATTTTGAGCCGGTTGCGTTTTTGACATCCGGTTTTTCTCTGAATGCGCTTGAGATGCCAAAGACCGCTTTCTGTCAGCCAGACCAACTGCGTCAGGGCCTCTCGAATTTCAGCATCGTAAATTGCAGCTACATCTTCAATGTCTCTGAATCAAGCTGTCCCGACATTACCCGTTTGTGTGCAGTTTTCAATGAAAGCTCCGGGCCTTCCTATACGGAAAGCGACCTATCCAACAACATTGGTTGCGCCTCAATCATTGGAAATCTGTCCTGCTCTGAAGTTCCGCTTCTCAATGCTACATGCGAAGTGTCCAAGCCTTTGCTGTCACTCAATGAGACATTTAAAGTGACTGCATCGTGGCATCAAGGCTCAGGTCTGCAGTTGGTTGCCAACTTCAGTAACGGACAAAAGCAGCACTGGAACTGGGTAGCTGCTGGACACACGAGCAACTTTCTTGCTCACTCTACTGAACTTTCTTTTTCATTTGAAGAAGACGTCGGCCTGTTTGACTTTCAATGCACGATCGGCAATGGCACAGGGGACTGGAAATCCTTCAAAGATGTGGAGGTCGCGCCTCAACTCGTCGACTATCTCAGGCTGCTTCTGGTTTACGTTCCCACAGCAGCGCCACTCAACGCTACTCTTCGCCTTGACATGATGCGCGGCACTGCAGTGTCAAATCTGCCAATCTTCTGCACTGCCGTGTTGCAGCCTGGAGTCCAGCAGCTTAACATCACAACGACTCTTCGGCCAACTGTTAGCCATGACGAATTCATAATCTTCCCACTCGATGCTCCATCCGCGGTGGCGAATGTCTCCTGTTGGAACCGCTTGTCCGTTCACACCGCCTCTTTCTATGTGATTCTGCAGGAGAACGTGACAAACTTTCACTTCAGTTCAAGCCATTCTGTCGTTGCTACAAACCGCAGCTTCTCGCTAACTTTCTCTGTTGGCACCGGTAGTCACGTGACATATCAGCTAGACTTTGGAAACGGCAGCTCGGTACATTTAGAAGATCAGCATCCGTTTGCCTGGGCAGCTGCAGATGTTTTCAACATGAGCTTTCACATACCAGGCTATTACCAACTGACAGCGTTCGCCGCCAACTATCACACTCGATCTGAGGCCGTGACGCTCGGTGTCTTAGTCCAGAATCCAGTCCAGTCACTGACTGTACAAGCCCCGACATTCCTGGAGCTGTCTGTCACAAACGTGAGCGCCACACTGAGTCACCCTGAGCCACTACCAACAAATGCAAATTGCAGCTTCGTGTTCGGAAGCATATCAACACAACTCTCGATATCAGAAGTGTCAACTCAGCTGCCGCTCGCGTGTTCAAGGAGTCTCCTTCAAGGACCGGAGCCGGTGCAAGTAACCTGCTGGAATTTGGTGTCCATTCTACATGCTCCGAATGTAAAAGTGCGTTGTCAGGAGGCAGTGAGTGGTCTGATATTCACCGGTCCCACGGTCCTGGTCAAAGCGGAAGCTGGAAACTTCACCGTCTCGGTAGTCACCGGATCTGCTCTACGGGTCGGCGTCGACTTTGGTGACGGCCGCATAGCAGCTTTGGGACACCTGGGTACTGTTGAGCTGAAGTTTCCAAGTGTCGGCAACTTCACTACGCGAGTGTCTGTCTGGAATGACGTCAGCAACAAGACGGTGTCGCTCGGTCCCGTTGTGGTTCAGGAGAGAGTTCGAGGTCTGACACTGGAGTACAACTCTAGCGTGTTGTACACACCTGCTGAGGTGCACTTTCGACTGTCGAACTCCCTGCTTTCACTGAGCAATGTGCATTGCGTGTTCAGTTGGGACATATTTGGCTCCAGCTATATCTACGCCGACACGATTGGGTTCAGTGCGGACGTCGCCTTGTCTCACTCGTTTCCCAGAGCTGCCTTGTGATTGCAAAACTTTAGTCTGAACTGCTCCAACCTCATCTCCTTCCAAACGCTTCCGATCTCTGTAGACATTGTGCTCGATGCTGTCATAGTCGAAAGCTTCAAAACGAACGGCTCGGCCTTCATATCGAACGCGACTTTCTTCTTCTTAAACATCACCAGATTCGGCACAAACAGCTGTTTTGTCGTAGATTTTGGAGACTCTACATCAATCAGCTTTGGCATTCCATTTTTGTGTCAGCCCTACTCTGCTACTCGGGGCATCAATTTTACTGAAATTTGTTACAACAACACGTTGTTTTCGTTTTCTCACGTTTATCCAAGTCTTGGTGGCTTCTCGGCTTCTCTGCTAGCATTCAACCACGTCAGCAACGACACGGCCGAAACTCTGGCAATTATACTCGACTGGATGTGCGACAAACCAAAACTGAACTTTTCTCATGCTGGTCGGATTCTGACCCAGTGGGATCCCGAGAGGCCTCTGCAGCTGATGAGGTCCCAAGAGATCGTTGTAGAGGGTCTTCCGGAGTTGAACTGCACGAAGACAAGCAACACGTATTGGCGCTGGCGAGTTCTGTATGCAGCCGGAGCTGAAGTCAGCCTGAGTCTCGGTAACTCATTTCTGCTGCAGGTTCCCAACCGCACACTCTGGTATGGTCTGTACAAGATTGTACTCAACCTATCCATGTTTGCCGTGACGCCTCCGGTCTCTGCAGAGTTCGCGTTTTACCTCAAAATCACGGAGACACCTCTGACGCTGAGCTTCAACAATGAGTCAACACCGGCCTCCGCTGCCTACAACGAAACTGTCAGGCTGAAGCTGTCGCCTCGGGACTGGGACGTTGAGGCTGGGAATCTGACGGGCATGGCGTTTCGCTGGATTTGTCTGCAGGAGGCGGAGCTGCCGTCACTTCCTGACAATGTGGAAACTCGGATTAGCATTCCTGTGAGCCAAGATCTTGAAGGATATTCTGGCTGCTTTGGCAACGGCATTGGAATCTTCATGGAGCAGAATGAATCAGCCACGGCGGTTCTTGACACTTTTCACATGCTTCCAAACTATATCTATATTGTTCGAACACTTTTGACCAAGGACGGGCGTACAGCCAATGCTGACTGGAACATTTATGTCAGCCCTCAAAAACAAGCATCTTTAAGAGTTTCGTAAGTTATGTGCTTTATTGGTCGAGTAAAGCCCATAAAATGGTTTCTTATCGTGTTGCACTATTGATCAAAGTTGATTGACTAGCAATCTTGGCCTTGGGCCTCCCTTCGGGGCGACCAATAGACGAAAATTATTACTGTGTATCCTATTTGCCTCGATATCTTAGCAATTCCTTCAAGCCTTGAAATATTTGCGATTCCCCCGTAAGCCTTGAGATCTCAGCCTTACCTTCAGTAAGCCTCGATATCTTAGCATTTGCCGCCATAAGCCTTGACCTCTCGACAATTCCACCAATAAACCTTGGCATCTTAGTTTATAACTTTGGCCGATCGGTTTTTACCGACATTAAACTGACGTTAAAATGTACATACCGGGAGTGGGGTGGCTGCACACTAGACGATAAGCGGAATCGGGTGGCTGACAGGGAACCCCCAAGGCCACCCCAATGTGTCTACCAATGAAATTAAAGTTGATTACTGGCTTGCGCTAAATTTGATTTTTAGATGCGTGAGCAACTGTGCCGAGAAAGTGGGCGGTTCAGCGCCATTGGTGTACCAGGCCGACTGCTTATCCCATTGTGGGACCAAGTTTTCGGGCCTTTCCTTTGACTAGGCAATGAGACAGCTGACGGCTAATCATTTCGACAATCTGCAACTTGTTACAGACTCAGGTAAGTTTTAGCAGTACAGCTGTTCCCAGGATTAAGAAACATTTAAACCAAAAACTAAATCCGATTTTGCTTAGGTTTCGCCAACAACACTCTGGTTCGAAAGGCCAACACAATGACCCTGGGTGTGGCGTACCTCATCAAGTGTCTGCATCCAGCTTCGGACAGGAGGGTCCGGTCACAGTAAGCAAAATCTTTGTTGTTAACAAGCCGGCCAGTGGAGGCAACTGCACCATTCAGCCGAACTTTGGCTACGCGATGATCACCGAATATCAGATCTCATGCTGGGGCTGGCAGGAGTTCAACGTAACCTCCAATAAACTCACCTACGAATATCGAATTCGACCAAAAGGAACTCGGCGAACCATTCTGTTGTTTTATGGACCAGCAGCCATTTCACCGCCAGTTCTGCTGCCAGTTGGTTCTGGCTCTCATGGATTCAGGTCTGACGCTTACATCAACGTTATTGACAGCATCGGAGATAAGATCGCCTTTGTATTTGACGTATTTGTAAGTGACGATGCTGTAAACCATACTCAAGTAGCTTATATTGGATTCTGACAATAATTTTTGGCGTCGTTGATCCCTTGATAGGTTTATCCACCTCCGATCCCCGCGAGCGTATTGCTTGAAAACTTGACCGCAATTTTCGATGGATCCAACGACGACTTGGAGAAGCATTTGCGAAGTGGAAACCAGCAGGCGGCTGCCACCACCATCGTGTGCCTGGCATCCGTGATGAATGCTGAGAACGACGACGCCGAGGGGTCAAATGCTACATCTGAGGAGACTGCAGTTTTTCAAAACATAATGACTGAGGTACGACATCGGAAAATTGTGCATAAATAAACTGATTCCTTGAAATGTATGTTCCGCATTAAAACTATTACTTTCCACTGCCACTTCTTTCCAGCTAAGAGCAAATATGATTTCAATAATTGCCAATTTCTCTGTGGACACACCTGAAGATCTTGAGCAAGTGAATTATGCTTTGAAAAACGCGATCCCTGTAGACAGAATCAATCAGGTCACAGTCGAGTCTCAGGTAACCAAACAGCAGCTCTAATGGTACAAATTGTAATCAGAACATTGCTTACTTTTTGCTATTCCTTTTTCAGGAGAGTGCAGCCGAGAAGCTATCAGAAATCAGTCACAGCTTTGGCCGCATCGGCGACAAAATCCCGGCTGACTCAAGAGCCTTTCTCGGACCAGGTAAGACTCGCATGACATTTTTGTTTGAGGTTGCACTCAAAACAGCTGACGTGTATTCGACTTTTCGCCGATTTCAGACATCGTCTTGACCGGATCAAACATCTGGGTAGCCTCAGAAAGCACCGTGAACTCTTCTGCTGCGTCAGTGAACGGATCCAGTCACAATGATACGGAAGCTCAGAGCAAAGTAAAGCGAGTAACGGAGACGGTCCTTGCAGCCATCGATAGCGTCACTGACACTCTGCTAAACTCGTCAAGTACGTACTCAATATCAGACGACTCGCTATCAGCTCAAGGCCTCAAATTGAACGGCAGTGGGACTGAGAACGTCACTTTTCAATCGAGTTTTGGAGAAGTAGTCTTGCCCAGCACTGCTGGCTGCGAGTCAGTGAAGGTTTTGTTCTCTCGACCGAGTCCTTATCTCTGGCAGAACGAAAACAGTGTCAGCTCACCTGTTCTTATGATTGGAAAGCAGGGCTGTCGGACTAGAAGAGCCATCGACACCACGGATTCTTTTGAGTTCTCTCTTCCTGCTACAACAGGATCCAGAATAGTGGTGAATGCGACTCCCACAGATCGCTGGCTGAGGTTCTATCATAGCGTCAATGTGACAAGTGGGCTGCTGCAGGTGACGGTCTTGCCACTAAACCAAAAGCAGAACTTGAAGGTATCTGTACAGCTCGGACGCCTGCCAACACTCACCGACAGCATGCTGAATGTGAGTCAGGGCTCTTTCTACCTGCCGGCAGCGGTAAACGAGAGCTACTTCATTGCCGTGGGTCGAGCAGATTGCAATCGAGACGCCAGCGGAGATGTGACAGCCGCCTCGTGCCCAGACCCAGTCTTGTCCTACGAGTTCGGTCTATCTCTGTTTGTGTGCAGCATGTGGGACTCAAGCCTTGGCGTCTGGATCACACCGTCGGAGGATGTGTGCCGGCCTGAGCCCAGCTCTGTTGCCAGCAAGCCTCGATTCGTCAGCAACTTGTTTGGCAGCTTCGGTGTCGGACTGAATGTTCTGCCGAATCTTATTGACTTCGGGACACTGTTCGAGAACTGGCAGGGCAAACTGGCTGACAGCGCGGCTGTGGTTGCTACGGTCGTCACGCTGTGGATCATCTTCATTCCCATAGCCGTGTGGCTTCGCCACGTTGACAAGAAAGACTTGGAGAAGGTGAGTTGAGTCTTCGTTTCGCTGTTTGTCTCGCTGAAGTGATTGACTTTCGATTTGATTTTTCAGTTCAAACACTTGCCGCTCGTTGACGACTGTCAGCGGCAGTTCAGCTACCTGATGGATGTGTACACCGACAAGTACAAGGGCTGCAGCACAACGGGAACTCCGTTGTTGAGCATTGTCGGAAGAAACCACATAGAAGCCTGCAGGATCCTCTCCGATGGAGTTCGCGAGGTGAGCAATTTTAATTTTGGTAGAATCGTACTGTGGGAAATAGAATTATTCAACACATTCTTTGTTCATGTTAGAACCTTCGATCTGGTGACATCGATCACTTTACCATGACAACCGCAAAGCATTTGGGCGACATCATGCAGCTTAGTGTTACTCTGGAAGGCACTCGCCCAGTGTTTCCATGGACGCTGAGAAAGATTGTCATCACAGACCAGCTGTACAATGCCACGTGAGTAGTCAAATGTTTAGCAATCCGAAAAACAGCGATGAAGCCCGTAACTGTTCGCTCATGATTGCCAGGTACGTGTTTGTCAACTCGGAGCCGATTGTCGGCTTCGATCCGCCGGTGATTCTGAAACTGGCGACCAAGGGGCTTCTGGCGTTCCAGCCTCGCTTTGTGAAGCTCAACTTGCAGCGCAAGTTTCAAGACGACCACCTGTGGATGTCCGTCTTCAAGCGCGATACAGACACAAACTTCAGCCGCCTGCAGCGCTTCGGGGTGTGCTTCTGCCTGCTGTTCATGACCATGATTTCCAACGCCATGTTCTACGGCGTAGGTGAAGAAAGCCAGGCTGCTTCTGACACGATCTCCATCGGGCCCATCAAGCTGTCAATCAACACTCTCTTCACCTCCATCATGGGAGGCCTCGTAGTCATTCCCGTTTCTGCAGCGGTTACAATATTCTTTCTAAAGTCGGAGCGAAAGCCGGAGCCAGAGAACGATGAACCCGCGGACGTCATTCTTTCAACAACTGTAGAAAATACCGACGATGCACTGACTACTGAACACTTTAATGATGAGGTCAGACACTTGATGAGTCATTCAGTTTTTTAGAAAAACCTAATGGCTTTACTCAAATTTTTAGACTATGCAAGTGTTCCGAACCTCCGAGGACTTGAGCGGACGAGCGAACAACTACACAGAGAATCCCGCCAACACACCGCTGGTGAAGAAGGGTTCCGGTTCGCACCCAAAGCGATTCACCTTGCCGTACTGGTTCCAGTACATCGGCTGGGCTTTGGTTCTCGGCAGCATGGTTGGGGCTGGCGTGTTTCTGGTGTTCTACGCGATGCAGTGGGGGCAGGAGAAGTCGCAGCAGTGGCTGCTGTCCTTTGTGCTGTCGTTCATCCAGACAGCGCTGCTTGTTCAGCCTCTGAAGGTTTGATTTTTTATGAGCGTGTATGATATAAATTAGATCGGTGTCATTTGTTATTGGACACCGTAGAACTAAATTACTACTTAATGTACTTGCAGGTAATTGTTATTGGGTTCATCCTTGTCGTCATCTTTCGAAAGGACTACGATGTTGAGCATACTCCGCTGGTTCGAGTCTCTCACTACAATAAAGTAGTTCGAAAGGGTATGCATGTTTTAATTGATCCTTTAATTCATTAAATTTATTCGCGATGCTCTGCATACATTAGTCATGGCGCAGAAACATTTTCAAGGCTTGTGCGACTTCAAACTCCCACAGAGGGCGTCGCCTACCTGCACGAGCTGCAGTCCGAGGCCAAGAAGGATCCCCTGAGAAAAGAGGCCATCAGCAGCTCCGTCAACGCCTGTCTTGCCATTCTGCTGCTGTTCCTGCAGTACTGCATCTGCTACACCAATCTGGACCCGATGACTTTCCAGCTGCACGAGAGCGTTCTGAACCACTTGAAATATGCTGATATTGAGTCTGTGTCGAACACTGTCGATCAAATGTACAGCGCACTCAACGACAGCTTTCTGCCATCCGTGTTCCCGAAGTCCGGATCCAAGCTCATCTCTGACGGCTGCGGCTATCGGCTGAGCCGCGTCTCCGTGCGGCAGCTGCGGCGGCGTCGCAAGCCGGTCAGCGTCGGGCTCGTCAGCGACAGGGACGAAGACGAGACGCGCTGCTTTGCTCCTGGCTGGACAGAGCTGACGCCGTGCAACCTCACGGATGGCGAGCTTCTTGCCCAAGCCTTCATGAACCGTGTCGACGGTGCCGGATACTCGGGACGGCTGGCTGAGTACCGCGGAGGTGGCTTCTCGATCCTGCTGCCCGACAGCCTTGAGCAAAGCCGAGCTCTGATCGATGAGCTGAAGAGCCAGAACTGGCTGGATCGACACACTCGCTTTGTGGCCATCGACTTGGACCTGCTGTACTCCGACATTAACCTGTTCACTTCTGTCACCCTGGCTGTTGAGCTGCAACCGTTTGGTGGAGCTCTGGTGAGCCAGCAGCTGCTGAGCACTCGTCTCTATCGGTACGTCGGTGCCATGGGAGTCTTCGCTCTGGTCTCAGAGATTCTGACTAGCATCATCGTCCTCATTCGGCTGGTCCTGCTTCTTTTGCGGTTGCGAAAATTTCGAGATTTCTGGAACAGCTTCGAGAACTGGTTGGACGTTGGCGTTGCGCTGAGCATGACTGCGACCGCAATCATCTACGGAGTCCGGACTGCCAACACTGGGGCCGCTCTCGAAGCTGCTGTGAACGGCGGCAGACCTCAGCTACGGGCTCTGCTGCTGCTGAACCAGTACTTTTACTACTGCCTTGGCGCCGGCACCTTCATGCTTCAGCTGTCTCTGCTGGGTCTCGTCAGGTTCAGCACCAACCTCAGTCACCTGCTTGCTACGCTTCGCCTCTCTCTAAGCCAGATGCGCTCCTTCAGCATCGTCTTCTGTGTGATCTTCGTTGCCTTCAGCCTGCTCATGAATCTGCTGCTTGGCTCAGTGCAGCAGCAGTTCAACTCACCAGCTGGCACAATGTCCACCTTTTTCACTGCGATGCTGGGCAAGTTCGACATACAGATGGTCACTCACCACGGACTTTTACCGAAGATAGCCTTTTCGATCTACGTCTCCTTTCTTACGTTCGTCATCGTCAACTTCTTCGTCAGCGTCCTGAATGAAAGCTACGAGATGGCCAAGAACTCCGAGGTCGGTGGAGCGCGCGACTTCCAGATTGTGCAGTTCGTCCTCCAGCGATTCAAGAACACCTTTCGGAATAGAGCGCAGGAGACACACGAGTCGTATGTGGATTCTGACGGTGAGTTGATCCGGGAGCCTGTTTAAAACTGGTTAGTTTCGTTACCAAGCAATGTTGTCGTCATTTCAGTCGCGTTCGATGCATCCATTGACCTGTTGGAAATGAGGCTGAACTCGGTGGAATCCCTGCTGAATAGGCACAATGCTGCGCTGCGCACATGGGACCGTGCTCATGCCCACCTGAGTGTGAATGCGAGAACTGGACTGGATCACGATTAGCAATAAATGCGTGGTAAAAAGTAATATTTAACGGGAATAAAATCTCATAGTGTCAAAATGGATTACAATTGGATTTTCTCAACTTGATATGCAAGTCTTTAGTATTGAACCCGATAGTTTGGGAATAACTTTTTGTCACGTTGGTTATTATTGTATACTAATCTGGCTTTTTGTATTTTTTTTTAGATAGATGATATATTGACATTTATTGTCAATTATTTTAATATGATTATAAGTAAGTGTGATATGCTGTATTTTTTTCTTTCCTATTCAGAATTTGTTGGGTCTTGGCAGTTGAAATACCTATGCCAATATTAAGGCTCGATCTTTATTTATCAGAGTAGAACCTACGCTTGTGTTTCCTAAGGCCAGATTTTTCTACTGTTTTATTCACCAGCTCGCAGCTCTTATAAAGTTAACTAAGTGTATAGTCTGTATACGGCTTTAGAAAGCAGTAGAATATGCGAGCTAAATACAAATTCTCATTGAAATTCAATAATTTAAATTTCACGGCACCCGCCAGAAGTGAACTAATTGTCTGTTGTGGAGTTCAAACCTAATCTAATCTACGAGATGTTGATTCTACGGCGCTCGTGAGAAAAAAAAACAATCAGTTTAGCCATTTGCCACCTAAAAATTTTGATTATTATCTTTGAACTACTGCAAATCCATATGCGCTAGCTATGGATATCTATAGGCATCTGCAGATCTTCTGCTTTCTGAAGCAGCCAGAAAACTTTCTTACAGGTCATGCTCCTTGAGTGACAGGTAGTTTTTTGCTTTACCTCGTTAGCACATTCTGCTGAACTACTATCTACGCTGGTAGAATGCTTCGCCATTGTGAGTGAGACTTTGTAAGCCGCGGCAACTTCCTTATCCTCTTGACTAGTAGGAGACTGTAGGGAAGCTACTGATGCTGTTCCCAAATAGACAATGACCAAAATTTTCAATTCTAGAATTTTTAAGACATTTTACGTCCCTGCGCTTATTGTTTTCCATGAATTGTCCAAAGATTATGAGGCCAAAGTACTTTTTGGAAGTGCTTTGCAAAATTTGGGGAGACTTAGCACTCTCCCTACGTTGCTGCGACGACTCTCCGGCTAACTCTCCCTCTGTCTCTCTCTTTTGAAAGAAAAGTCGTTGATTTTTTTAAGAGTCGTGCGTCATCAAGACGGGCGCTGAATTACAGGGGAGGCCAGGTGACTAGCTAAAAATTAGACAAAGCAGCGCGGATAGGTGAGGGAGTAGGGAGTGGGCTGTACTACTATATGGATGGCAGGCGTGGTTTCGTGTCTGCGTACAGTTTTGGCTTGCTTCAGAAGCTCAGAAGCCACAACCACCGTGCTGCGAACGTATGTGAAAGTTTTTATTTATGCCGTTATTTTCCTTTTGCTCGGCACTCTATTGAGCATTTGGCATCCGAGGCTACACCATCAGGCAGCACGAAACTGTCTTCTCCATTCAACTGCAGCTCTCGCATACGGTTGTCCATCTCTGCTAGCCGTTCTTCAGCGGGAATAATAGGAACAAAGCGTTTTTTTCAAATCAGTTAAAACAGATTTTGGTTCAGGTATATTTTATAGTATTGTGAAGTGTACATTGCTTGCTTCTGAGTGTAATCGTGTACGTTTAGTAATTCATTCCACTCAGAATCGTTGGCGAAATCTTCAAACATCTGCAGTCACATATGGATGTTTGAATCTGCAGAGCCAGAGAACTTAGGAGGTAAGAGTGCGCTGACTTGTTTTTCCATGATTTAGCAAAACTAGACTGACTGACTGACTGAGTCACCGCTGCCACCAATGTAAGGCTGGTATGTGCTAGAACGAAACGGTCTTGCAAACTGCTAAGACGCGCAAGGTTGACTATATATATTTGGGGGTCGCGCCAGATTGCAACAACCCACCTCATACAACCGATAAGATGTACATGCAATCTAAATATACTATGAATTACTAAACGTACACGATTACTCTCAGAAGCAAGCAGTGTACACTTCACAGTATTCTAAAGAAACTCGTTATAACGCCTCAATAGCGATTGAGACTCCATAACTGGTATGCACCTATATGGTGTAAAAATACACTGTACTTTAAAACAAAAACTGATTTCTATGATTGATGACATGAATCTGCCATTCAGTTTTGTGAAAGTGTTATTTGTGTTGTTATCAAACGGTATGTACATCCCTCTATTTTATGACTGATTGAAGCAGTAGAACGTACGCTCGAAGCTCTCGTACTGAAACGCGTTTATTGGCGGATTAGATTAAGATTCAAACGGCTGAAAAACAGGCAAATCAATAGCCAACATGGAAAATCGATTTATAAAATTCAATAATTGTGTATCGCTACCGTGAGTACGAGTTTATGGGAGAAAATTTTGGTTACTTACCTCATCCCCAAAAATAGTAACAACCGAGACGCTCAAGAAATGAGGTGTTGTCTTCAATAGATGGTAAGCTAGGCTGCTCTCTACACACTGATGACTACAGTTTTGCCAGACAAGTACAGGCGCAAGGGCCAACCAGCGCGTGGAGCAGTGAGAATGGTTAAACCAGCGAAGTACGTGAAACCAAGGACCACATCAGAATCGTCAAGGAAAACAAACAGATGTGGCATGGGGTTGGGTTTAGCAACAAGAAATAAATCCCGACTGCCTCCTTCGAGCCATCTTGCTAGACTTGCTTGCCTAACTTAGCTCGTACAAAATGATGCCCTTCTAAATTACTACTTTGGCCAAGAAGACATGCTGAAACTGTTTCTTAGAATCTTCGCCTGTTGCAGCGTTGTCGGAGTCTGGCCCGCAGGCGACGCGCAGTCGATCGGTGAGTTGATTATCCAGTTTGCTGGGACGCTTTTAGCATTGCCGCAACTCGAGAAGACGTCGATCCGCAGCTCAGCAAAGAGAGCACGCAAATGTACACAGATCTGTGGCATACTTGCGATAACTTTTCATTGTCTACACCATTTTACATCCTATTCTGAACAAAGTCTAGTTTAAAAGAAACAAGCAGAACTTCAATTTAAACACTTTAAAAATTCTCTGTGCCTTATGGGGTTGGCCATCATGGTAGAGAACTGCACAAGCCTCAACTTATTGTGGCCGTGCACGGAATCGAGCCTGCGTACATTTGAACGGCTGTCACACGCGTTATCCGCTGATCTATTTCTCTCTCTGTCGGTCGTTTAGAACTCAAATTATTGTAATTTTGAACACGTTTAGAAAAATTGAATTTTAGATAATCTTTCCTTTCCCTGCATCGGCAGGTGCCGCCCAGCTCGACCAGCTCAGCCGGTCTCCGATGGGCCTCGGCCGCTACTTCCCCGTCTCCTGGGTCGTCCTCGGCAGCAGCGACACTGATCAGGGCCTGATGTCGCTCAGCTTCCAAGCCGAGCCAGGCGGACCCACAGCTCAGGGGGCCCTCCTGAACGGCGATAAATGGGTCCGGATCTACTTTCCTCTGAACTTCACGGTCACTGGCTTTCTGGTGTTCAGCAACATCAGCAGGGCGGCGAACTCGAGCCCGGTGACCCATTTCTACGCTGGCCACTCGCCCAAGAAATCGCTGATGACCACTTCGCCCGTGTACTCGGCTGACGCTTTTAATAACAAGGTAAGTCGCAACGGTTATAAAATGTATGAACTTGTCTGTTCTCCACTTGGTTTAGTAGCGAGGAGTTTCAGTAAATTAAACTGCATTACTAATTGGGCGAATTATCTTTATATATTCCACTTCCTAAATGTGGAAAATGTCCTAGACAGACAAGCAGACTGGCAGACAGGCAGACGTAGCTGCTGAGTTGCTAACTTAGGACTTTGCACTCGAGCATATCGAAAGCTCCCAAGCATTCAGTAGTCTTGGGAGCTTTCCGCGAATTCAATACCTACCTCTGTTTCTGGTGTTGAAGAGTATCGACTTCCAGAAGCAAAGTGGGGTGGGGGGGTCGTGGTCCTCTGCCCTCCCCATGGCCAAGACGTTGAATTTTACATGCGCTCAATTTTTTTGTTTAAGGGCCTTACTTCACGGTTCTCAGCTAAGTGCTTGTTAACTTACACATTTCATGTTGAATGTCAAAGCCTTAAGAAAAATTAAAATGGGCTTTCTTGATAATAAAGAAAGAAAGAAGGAAAGAAGGAAGATTTGGCGACTGACAGCACTAGACGTGCAAGGTTTGAAAATTTATATTGCATACCAGCAATGCAAAATCAGTATTGCTACGTGCCAAACTGCAGTTATAAGAGTTTCCGCGTTAATGCTGAAGTATTTCACCCACCTTTGGGTTGGCTTGGCTTGTCTCTAAGCTGCTGTGTAAGACCTTCGTCTCCGGCGTCACGATCAGTTTTAGGCCTGAATTCGTCCAGCCATATTGGTCGATCCCATGATCTATTCTGCCCGCCGTTACGCCAGAAGCCTAAAAACCAAGATCGCCGTTGGCTGTGTATGAATCTTTTGTCCTCAAGTGCGTCTTTCCACTCTTAATAAATTTTGGGACTCGATTATTTCGATATAACAAAGATTTCTTAAGCCAGATTTATAGCCAGTTGAATTTTCTATCCCCTGCCGATAAGTGGGGTTAAGCTTAACGCTTAAGACACATTTACATGTCTATCGCATTATGTTGCTATGGGACAGAGGTAGATTAGCTTGCCGGTCAGCAATTTTCCTTTTGGTTGAGTTTGAGCGGTTAGGGGAGGTCAGTATTTGAGTCTTTTTGCCGCATTTCGTGCTTTGCTCTTCGGGGTGACTGCCTCTCCCGCTGCTTCTCGCCCTCCGGCGCATTCCAGCTCGACCACGTGTTATGGTCGTCAACTCCTCAGTCTGGCTGATCTCGCCTGTCAACCGCACCGCCCTAGCTCGCCGTCTCGCCTTTGCCTTCTATCTGGGAATGGGACGGGTTGGCTGCTACACAGTAGTCTTGTCATGCTTGGTTGCTTTCCGCTGTTGGCTTCCATTATTCCATTTACTTGCTATATCTTTGTTTCTTGCGCCCCCTTGTACTAACTTGGTCTCGCCTCAATTGGCACTCTTTTTCGTATGGCTCGTTTCCAGTGTGGCCCTTTCTTATGGATTTCTGAGCCCTGTATGCTGTCGACTGGGTTGAAAATTCAACAACGTGGCATTAGCTGAAAAGAGACTTAAGAAGGATCTTAACATCGTGTCAATCATTTTTTTAGATACATGCGCTCACAGAACCGATACTTGAGTTGCAGAAATTTCCAGTTTTCTCCCCATCCAATCTTCCATCTTTCACTTTTTTTACAGGTTGCGCCTGTCGCCTCGCATTCCTTGCACGGTTGAATGCCCCGCGTTCCCCTCAACAGACTGTGCCGCGTACTGAGTCTGTGTCCCACTGAAATTCTAAGTAAAGTAGTCACAAGCAGCAAGCCATGTTCGCGACACTCTACTTCTACTGTACCAGTTAGTAGTACGAGTGAAATCCTGCAACGCTTGTTTTCTTTCAAGCTAGCTAAGTACGACATAAGAATCCGCTGTCAAATCCGTTAATCCGTTTTTCGTCAATTTGTTTTTTCGCGTTGTCTTTAAAAAGGAACAATCCTCTTTAATTCCTTGTATTTTACCCTTCCACCCGCAGACCGAGTACTCTGTATCGTGCGCCAACACGGACAAGTCGCCCTGTCTCGTAGCGCTGAACAGTCCATTCGAAACCCAGTTGGCTTACTTTGAAGCAACAAACTGCAATACGAGTTGCATTCTGCAGCTTGACTTGATTGGCCATCCAAGTCCTAATGGTGAGTGACAATTGATCCAACCTTCGTTATCCACTGTTGTTGATTTTTTAGCCTCCGTAGGTCCAATGCGAAATGTAAATTAAATCGAAACAATGGTGAACACAGGAATTTTAACTGGAGGGGACCGCAGTCCCTAAGGGACGCCAATACTTGATGTCGTTGAGGGCGCCCCTGTCTCTTGGTGGGTGCCCCTGTCTCTTGGTGGGTGCCCTGTCTCTTAGTGGGTGCCCTGTCTCTTAGTGGGTGCCCTGTCTCTTGGTGGGTGCCCTGTCTCTTGGTGGGTGCCCCTGTCTCTTGGTGGGTGCCCCTGTCTCTTGGTGGGTGCCCCTGTCTCTTAGGTGGGCGCCCCTGTCTCTTGATGGGCGCCCCTGTCTCTTGGTGGGTGCCCCTGTCTCTTGGTGGGCGCCCCTGTCTCTTAGGTGGGCGCCCCTGTCTCTTGATGGGCGCCCCTGTCTCTTGGTGGGCGCCCCTGTCTCTTGGTGGGCGCCCCTGTCTCTTGGTGGGCGCCCCTGTCTCTTTGAACCTGTCCCTCGGTGCGCGCCACTATTCCTGTCTCATAGGCCGGTGGATGCCACGTCAAAGAGTTGCCACGGACATGTCAACGCAAACTTCAGCTCCTGTGATTTATTCTTAATTCTTTATTCTGTGTTATCCTACAATTTTTATAGGAACTATTTGAATGGGGCCGCGGTTTCCGTGTCCTTCCGCGTATACGTCACTATCGAAGGGTTACTAGCTATATTACGTTGTGCTTAAACAGACCACATTTTATCGAAAATTCGAAAATTGATACAGAAATAGTGCGGTCCGCAGACACAGAGTGGAAGTGAAAAAACCCATTCTGCTAATCTTGAAAGACTCGCTTACATCAGCCGTTGCTTGAAAGTGAGAGGGGGAGCTGAGTACGAGCTATTCGGCCGGCCAACATCCTCAGATTAGCCAGGGAAATAAAGAGCACAGCTAACGACCGAACACCGGACTACGCTCGTATCCGGTGGTCTTTTAGCTCATCGGCACTTAATGAGACATCAAGAGTTTACGTACGTTATGCAGCATCACGGCGTATGGGCCAACGCTCAGTTAGATTTCTGTTCAACAACAATAGAGTCTTGCTAGAATAAATTTCTTACTTGTAAATTCTTAACTTTAGAAAAATCTGATTCAACTGTTCAGAATTTGCTAAACTTTTATGCGTAACTTGAGAAATAAATAGACAGCGCTAACTTCCGTCCGCATGTCAACACACCGCAGATTTAGTTTTACTGCATACATTTTTGTTTGCAAAGTCTGCAACGCATAACCTTCGGTGTTTAACTTCAGCTTGCCCAGTTATCGATAGTTCGAACTACTCGGAATCTGGGCTATGGAGCAGAGGCTCGGAGACTCTGCTGCAGATGAACTTCTCGCGGATTCACTACGTGACTGCCTTCACGCTTGTCAACTTGCAAGCTGGCGGCAGCTTCTGGGTGTCCTACCAGCTGGCGGCCGGCGAGGACTTCGTCAATCTGACTCACGCCTGGAATGACAGCCTGTGGATTGTAAGATTCTGAAACAATCAAATATAGTGACTGTAGTCGGTTAGAGATCCGGATCCCAGTACTATTCAGTTTGCGGAAAATAGTACCATCCAGGTGTTGGGACTCAAAGGATACGTCAGTTGTTGGGTCGTGTGGACACTAAAAGTTGCGCACACTGGCGTTGGGTTCGGACTCGCAGAGAGTGAAGCCAGGATACAGAGGCCAATTAATCCCTAGTGGTTGACTACAGACAGAAGTACAATGCCTTAAAACTGTTCTACCGTAGCCTATGTACTCTAATAGAATATGTCTAATGATGAGCTGACCCTACCTACTGATACGAGGATGGTAGCCGGTCTGGCAATTCCAGAAAGAATTAACACTGAATCTGAGTGATTAGCGATCATTACGACATGCCGTTGGGATCATAAATTGTCTGTCAGTCGCACAACGCAACTGTTTGGTGCCGAAAAGTCACCAGTTGTTTAAAAAATAATTAGTAGGCATGATTAGTAAACAGGTATGTTTAGTAGGCGGTCTGGACCCACCAGAATACGTCTAGTTGCCTAGTTCATCTCAGACTGACAAGAATCACTGGTAACTGATAGCTGGTACATTCACCAGTCACCAGTCGTTTATGAACTCTCGCCCAGGTGCTAATCGCGTCAATAATTATTTCATGCCCCCCCCCAGTTTCCCATCACCTACGCTAGCGAGACCTTCGTTATGCCGTTCTCCCTGACGCCGCTGAGTCTGACGCTTCACTTCGCCGCTGGATCAGCCGACATTGCCGTTGCCTCGGTGCAAGGCTGTATAGTCAATGGTGAGTGTCCATAAGCTACAGAAAAAGCAAAGGAGAATAAAAGTACAGTTGGCATTCTTTAACAATTCGCTAGTCTGCCCCGATGGTTGGATGGCGTCGTTGCACAGCTGCTGGTACCCGGTGGAAAACCGAGTCACCTGGACCGCTGCCAGCCAGTTCTGCTCCGAGCACACCTGGGGCGGCGTCAGGGGCCGCCTGTTGGACGCCAAGACTGCCGTGGAACGCAGCTTCGTCGCGCCTCCGTGAGTTTTCGTGTGGAGAATTGGCTGGAAGCATCGCTGCGGGTTCGCCGATCGTGAAAGGGGCGTAGCGGTAGCGCTCCTAGTCCCAGGTTCGATTCCGTGCATGGAATCTTGTCCTGGGGTAATCTGTGTGATTTTATACCGGACTCTCAAGGTGCAGTGTGTGTACGTACACTGCCTGACAATGCGAAGTGCATGCGCGCATTCAGGGGTCAGTGAAATGGATGCGTGCACTTGACTCCTCTCTGCCAGGGTTTAGTACACGCAATACAAACTCAGGTGGCGAGGAAGAATTTCTTCAGTTTGTTTAAATTCAATCGAAAATCTACACATTTCTTGACGTCCAAGCAGCAAACATGCATTTCATACAATGTGCTCACGTGCTACCAGAGACTGGAAGCAAAGCAAAGAATGTTCCCGCGAAATTTTCAGTCAGTCAGTCAGTCAGTCACTCATGCACTCACTCCCTAACTCAAGTCAGTCAGTCAGATTTCATAAAAAACGGTTAATAAGTTTGAAAAAACTGGATGAGCTTCACTAATCGATGTCAGAGTGCCCTTTTCATTACACTGGTTCGTCTAACGTGTATGTTGGCTAACGAAAAGCTTCTTACAAAAAAACAACAGGAGTTCCGGAAGCGACGCCAGCTACTTCAGTTATTTTCACACGGGTCTCAAGCGTAACGCCAGCAACAACCAGTGGGTCTGGGGTGACGGCACCCAGCCTGAGGTTGGCGCCTTCTACATGGGCCGGCCCGCGCCCAACTGTGCCGCGCTGGACACTTTCACCGGAGCCATGGTGGACGTCACCTGCGGCCTGCAGCTCAAATTCATCTGCCAGATCGATAAGTACATTGGTGAGCGACAAGGCTCAAATTGGATGAATTTTAACGTTAAATTATTCTCTCAATTATTTGGATTTTGTTTGATTTTACAGAATCACCAAACGACTGGCATGCGATCCAGCTGAGCAGTGGGTCCACGTGTTACTACTATACAAGCAGGGATAATGTCGCTACCGTATCTGGGATGTTTCAAGCTCTTCGCTTACTGAACTTGGACAGCCAGAGTAGCAAATATGTGGAGTGCGGATCCAGCTGCACTTTTGTCATGAGTTCGCCCGACGACTGTTCTAGCAGCTGGAAGTACATGATCAAATACTATCAAATGGAAGGAAGGCAAAGTAAGTTTTCTGTTTTCTGCAACTATTTTTTGCAAATTTAAGCCCAAATTTAAGATTTTTTTGCAACTATAAGTCCAAACCTTGCTTTGAATGAAAGTTATGTTCATATTTCCATTTCTTACTATATTTGATTGTCTTTTGTAGCTAGTCTTAAGCAATCAATTCATTTTTAGTTTTACAAAGGATAGATAGATAGATAGATAGATAGACACAGACAGACCCTCTTTAGCTTATGGAAATAACTGTTCAATTACTGATACAGTAATACATCGGTCTGCGCGAGCCCGCGAGGGCTAACCGACTTTAGTGCATGGGGGGGCTGTTTAGATGTTGGCTGTCTTGTGGGGTGTTAGGTGCGTTGTACACGCCGTGTGCCTATTTAGGCTGCCACCGTTGTGACTGCTAGGGTTTGCTCGCGTTTGAATTTTTTTCTCGCTAATTTATAAATTTTAAATGCCGTCTAATTGATTTATTTTAACAATACATGGAAGAAATACTATCGACTGAATAGGGGTGCATCCCCTGGCTTTTCGTTGCCTCGCCATCGCCACACTTGGTTTGTCTTTGCCTCCCCTTCACTAAATGAATACAGTAAACGTTAAGCCGGAGTTCGTCCATCCGTCATCCACCCATCCATCGAAATTCCATCCATCATAAAGACTCAAAGCATGTTGAAAAATAGTAGCTAATTTCATTTCTGTTTCCAATGCATAACGATTTGTCATTGCTTGCTCGGCTCTTCAGACTGCATGCAGCCTCTGCTTCCTGGCATCCCCGGCCAACTCGAGGTGGCTGTGTCAGCCTCCAGCAGCAACTACAGGCGCGGTCCAGAGACTGCCCTTCTAGGAGCAGCTCTCAACTATGAAGGTGCGATGCCAGAATAGTTTACCTGCTTCATGAGAGCTGTGACAATAACCCAATTTACCGATCCGAAACAAAACAGATCACCTAAAGTGCACCGTAGTTGGAGGCGACTCAAACTTCTACGACTATGGCGTCACGATGACCGCCTCAGGAAGAGCTTGCGTACCTTGGACTGGATCGAATTCTGCATTCAATCGGTCCTGCATCACTCGTGAGTATAGATTTATGAGAAACTGTAGAACAATGACCAGTTAGAGTACAGGGAAAAGACACTTCTAGGAGGCGAAATTGAAAGCTTTGAGGTCTAATGATTTCAAAATAAAGTATAATTCAGTAATGATTTCTGTTTCTGGCTAAGAGCCGGGCAAATGCTCGTAACTTACCTATAATATAGCTTAGTTGAGTTTTTAAAAGGTCTTATGCGCGATAACCCCGAAGCGATAAAGCAGTTGCCTGCATTACAATACGGTATATTTTATACCCTAGACAGCAAATAAAAATTCAGACTGCTACAAACTTTATGTTAATGTCAAGGGTGGCCATACCGGTACGCGAATTTTGTGTTTTGGAGTACGAAACCCTAATAAGTTCTAAGAAGCGAAGTTTCCGACTTTTTTAAGTGACTTTTTGTTAAATATTAGCTTAAACTGAATTTGTACGATTTCATGCCTAAGTTTATTGATTTCTGTAATTCAGTTTCAGCTGGAAAAACAACCAGATGCCAAGTTAACAGCACTGGCGGCACTGAAAACTGTCACAACTCAATGGAGGATTTTCTGTGCTGTGAGAATGATAAACTCTTTAAATTGCATTAAAAATCTCGTGACTTTGTCGATAGCAAACAAGTTTTTAGTGGGTAGAGACGTCTGACTGTCGCGTCATGACCCCTTTGTTCGTTTCCGCGAGCCGCTACATTCGTTTGGGGCTTGACGTGAGATTCAAACCCATGAGGGCCAACCCCCAAGGCACAGAGAGAGTGTACATGCCTGAAAGTCCGGCCATAGTACGTGCCTGTGTGAGCGTGTCTGCGAGTGCGTGAGTGCGTGCCTCGGGCTTGTATGTGCTCAGGCGTCAGAGGAATGGGTAACGCTGGTTGTGAGACGATTTCGTCAAAGGCGTTGCACTCTGACCAGGGTGTCGGCAGCCCTTGTGCAAATTAATTTAATAATGCATGATTTACATTATTATTAATATTTCACTTATATTACTGTTCTTATTATTAAGACTTCAATCCACCACTCGTGCATGTTTCAGCTCCGCTGTACAGCCCTTCGTCGGACAGATACGCCAGAAAAGTTTATTCGGCAGCTTACCAAAAGACATTTTACTTCAACGACGCTTTGATTTCCAATCCGAGCCAGAGCTCAGAGTCTGCCAACTTGAACACAGACGGAATTGCCTCCGATACGCCCCAGCACTACTGGAGACTTCTGGTTGATCTGAAGTCCAGCCACTGCATCGGATTTTTATACCTGGACTTGTCACGAAGTGAGATGGATGTCTGCTCTTTTTGTCACTAATTTTGAAAAAACCTTTTTAAAAATCAAATCCCAATCCTAAAATCATTTCAGGCATCAACAACTTCTCCATAAAAGTTGGCAACGAATGGAACTCCAGTCTGAAGGATCTGGCCTTTGAATCGTGGCCCGAGTGCTACAAGCTTAACGTGGCTTTCAGCAGTTCTTCTTACTACAGTAAGAAAATTAGGTGCTCCAGCCAGCTGTGCGGTAGATATGTTGTTCTTCTGCAAGGAGTTGCAGCTGGAAAACTGGGCATTCGCCATCTGCGACTTCAAGCTGAAGAAGGTAAACAAAAACATGTGGGATGCATACTTGATCGGTACATGTGTGCATGGGACAATAGCACCCTTACTGAGTTTTTTTGGGAAAGTAGAAGTTTCAGTTTTCAAGGCGATTTTTTACCTAAAATTGTTTAATTTCAAATAGAACAAATAAAATCCCACACCTACACAAAAGAAAAATTATTGGTACCGTAGAGGTAAGAGGTAACCTCGTATCACCGACACCAAGTATAGCTAACGGAGTAAAATTATAAATTGCGAGTCTAGACGCATTTACTTTTACAATCGGTTGCAATCCGACAGAAAAGTTCGAAGAGGTTCGCACGTTCCCAAATCTGATTCGCCGAGTCCCTGCCGCTGTGATGAGCGACGCCACCAGAGACCGAGCTTTAACGATGCAGGCCCGGCTGAGAAACACCGGACTGAAACTGTGGCTGACTGAGCACTATGAGCACGCTGACATACTCAATAATGTGAGTTGGTATTCAAATTCCTAGTAAATTTCTTGTGCAAGGAAATTTTCACTGCCGCCAATTGTCACTTCCAGCAATTGTCGCTACAGCTAGTGCAGACTTTGAATTTAATCCTCTCTGAAATAATTCGCTGAAATTTCAAGACAATGATTTTATTTGTACTTCATAAAAGTTTTATTGCTTAAAAGCTCTTCCAATTCCAATCAAATTAGACCAACTTTTGTGTAACGGCAAGATTTTACGAGCTACATTTACATGATTTCACATGATGTCACTCTGTTATTCATTTGTATGTTTTGAAAGCACCCGTATGTGAATGAGGCGTGACTGTGTAACTGTGAAAAACTGGACATATACGACGCGTAAGTAACGCAAATGGTGTTGCAACGTGCAAGTGAACAGGAGAAAGATATGTCGAATCCTCGACAATGCTGGCGAAGGTGATATTAGGTTTTAAAAGGAAAGTGATCATAAGTCTCGTTCACACTGGCATTAATCGATTTTTGGAATGCACATAAGCCCTGTAGTCTCTCAAAAAATACTGAATTTATAGCAGTGTGAAAGAGCCTACACTTATAAGCAAGCTATTAAATAAAACAAACTTTAGGATTTGGCTTTTTGACCGTCCATGCTCATAAAAATGACTTGACCAACTGGTGCGACAGCTAAAAACTAAATAAAGTCTTTTAAATGTCTCTGCACTTTCAGAATCGCTGGGAAGTCTCCCTGGAAAGCAACGGTTCCGTCGTCTTTGCTAACGATTTCGCGATTCGCACCGGGGATTCGACCAATTTAACAACCGTGGCTGACATGGAGACCACCTTTAATAGCACAATCACTGCCATCACCGATGACTACCTGCCTATTAAACTGACCTGGTCTCAGACAGAACTAAACATCAGCGTCAACGACCAGCCCCTGGTCAGCCTGGCTAGGGACAGCGATAGTGATACGTTCGACGTGAAAACTGTCGGCTACACGACTCTGGGAAGCGGCTCGGACGACACCAGGGCGCACGTTCTGTTTGACATGCCGAGTGAGTTCTGTAGCTACTTAGTGGGATATAATCCTAGTCACGAATCATCGCATGAAGTACATAATTTTTACTTTGAAAAATTGTAAAAAAATTCTTACTTTTAGGAAAAATCTTGCCAAAAATTAAGAACCCAATTCTGTATTAAAAGTTTGTTTAAGGCCAAGTACTGAGTAAGGACATAATATAGCATTTCTCAAGCCAATTGAGCCTATGAGCAAGCAATTTAATCCTTAGTGGAAAGATCAAGCTATTGAAGACTTGTTTTTCATTGTTTTGGCCCGAAAGGGGGGTCTATGGAGCAACCAATTAAGAATTTGGGCGCGGTATTAATCCTTTCCACAATTGAGCAAGCCTTAGACCATAGAAAACAACAGATTTCATTAGAAAAACATAGACATGACAGACGAAGACTTTAGCGAGAAGAGCAGTGACGAAAGTTTTGCTACAGCCCAAGATGCAGTGGATGAGCAGAATCCTGCAGGGCGAGAACCCTATCGCAAGATAAGCAAAGAGCCAGCAGTGTATATTTAGAGTTTCAAAACTGGTTTTTGTCGCCAGACTTGTGCCATAGACGATTGATGATTTCGTCAACACGCACTTGGGCCATAGACAAAAACTTGGGTCATAGACGCCAGACAGGTCGAAGGAAACAGTCACATGGAGCAGACAGCAGCAGATTGCAGGAGTCTAAAATCCACGTTCGCAACCGAACGCAATGGTTCGCCAAATGACCGACCTAGAACGAGCGCGCACCATTGGCATGCTGGACGCTGGGATGTCCATCCGAGCTGTTGCTCGCCGAATTGGGCGGTCGCACACAGCAATCCGCAAACTGCAGATCAAGTGCAGAGAAACGGGCAGCGTGGCGCACGCCACGCGCGGCCGGCGGCTCAATATGCGCAGTACAACTATGCGCAGGGCGAACCGGCGATTGCTGCGAATGGTGAAGGGAAGCCCCACATTGCCAGATGTGGGCTGAAAGAAGCAGGCGAGGGAATATCCTGAGCGCCCAGACCAGGCGGGAGTCGGGGCTGCGACTGTCTATGGCTCAAACCACGAATATCTCCACCCACCATAACGTTGACCCTTCGTGCGCTAGGGTGGAAACTTTTCAATGTTGCTGAGTGTACGAGCACTGTGAAAAGGGTTAATTTCGCGCCAAGATTCTCAAATTGGTTGCTCCATAGACCCTTTTTTGGGCCATAGACAATGAAAAACAAGTCTTCAATAGCTTTATTTTTCCGACTAAGGATTAAACTGCTTGCTCCTAGGCTCAATTGGCTTGGAAAATGCTATAGTATATTGTAAGATGACATTTTTGTCCAGCGGGCCAATAATTGTGCCTGATAAATGCCATAGACTCCATTAAGGCCCGCTGACTCGAACGGACACATTGGCAAAATAAGTGAGGCATATATATCTATGGTTTGAACTGCATTAAACCACTTTAAAGCTCACTTTCAGGGAGGTTATTGACATAGATTTATTTTGCGGGATTTAATCGATCAGCCTATTGACATCGTCCAACTCCTCGACAGACACGGTGCATGGAATATCAGCAGTGTGAAGCCAACGAGTGAATACACCGACGGCCCACTTGTTACGCTTCACGGTGTTTACAGCCTTTGTAATCTCATTTAGAGCTTTCACTGCGTCCAACGCTTCACGTTCTCGAACAGCTCTCACTTCTTGAGCAGAGTACGGATCACGTTGATCTAAACCGGCAGACAAAATATCTTCCAAGTCTCGCTCAGTGATTCGATTTGGATAATAATCGCCACAGAAATCCTCCGTAAAGTGCACTAAAGGATTTACGGACACTCGTTCTTCCATGCTATCTTCTTTAATGAAACGCAACACAATTTGTCTCACTTTTTCGCTCATGTATCTAAAAAAGCGAGCTTCTCTCTCCTCTTCCTTCGTGACTCGAGAAATTTCTTAATGAAATTTTGTCTATGGTAAGAATGTAGGGGCTTCGCCCCCACACCCCCATCCCCAACTTCAACCATGGACATAAAAGTATGGCTCCGGGATTTATCTGAATACATCCCGCAAAATTAAAGTAGTTTAAATACGTTATTCTATGGGTTTTTCGGTCGGTATTTCACTTAAATCCCTCGAGCCGATAACTGCCCGCAAATTCCTGGCGGCTAATATAATTATCGGCCCGGAAAATCATAAGCGTAAAGCTCTGTCTGCTTCTCAGTCGACTGAACTGCACAGTCTTTCTCCAATCGGTCAATCTCCAGCAAGTCGGTCTCGTCTAATTCGGGGAATTCCTCCATCTCCGACAAGAACTGGTTGATGCCCATTGAGTCTAGCATCGGAAGTCCGTCGTATTGCGAGATAGCCGAATCCTCTTGACGTCCAGCGGATTGATGAGTAACAAAGTGCAACTCCTCGGTTAACATTCCAGTTATGTCTTCTTCGAGTACGCCACTATAGTTAATCATGGTTTTTGGAGACTATACTTTATTGAACTAAAGACTCTTTTCAGTATGCTGTTCTTATCAGAGCTCCTCTTTGCTCGCACTCCTAAGAATAAGGAACTGTTCTCTGGATTCTAACTCCGATGCTTCTTCGGTTGACGTGAAACTAAATGACAATTTGTTTATGGTTAGAATGGGGGGCTTCGCTCCCACACACCCATTTTTACCCTGCCCTTTCTCTCCTAGATTCACTGGGGCAAAAAGTATATGGTACAATGAATATATTGGCGTTTCTCGCAGATCACTGCGTGGTTTGCTACCCCAAATATCGTTCATTAATAATAATAATAATCTTGTAGTTAGTTGTAATTTATTTTTACAGACGATCGGCAGCTCGGAATGTGGTCGCCTGCCGATTCGCTTCGTAGCTACTGGAGTTGTAGCCGTGATGATGAATACATTCAGGTAACAATAAAGCGCTTGTGATTAACTTTGTAATCACTCTGTTATCTACCTAATGGCAACTGTTTCAAAATTTATTTTATTTTATTTTATTTTATTTTATATTTTTTTCAGGCAACATTCTCCAAAATGGTCACCGTGTTTGTTATAGCCATTCAACCCGGAACTGATAGAGTTACTCAGTCGTACTCTCAAATCAACCGGTATTTTTATGTGCGCTATTCGACTGATGGTGTCTCCTACTTACAGTACTCACAGGTAAGCTACAATTGAATCGTTTTCAAGTCACAATGCAATTACGCCTTTTTTCAAGCGTGCGTCTTCTCTATCCTACGAGCAGAAAGATGGTGTCACGTTATTGGCGTAGTAGTGGCTATAGCCCTCAAAAGGGCCGTTTAACGAGAGTACTGACGTTATTAGTCACAAAAGGATGGTGAACTCAACAATGGCAGAGTAGATTTTGTAGCGGTAGCACTTGGCAATGGCGGTAGATAACAAAAGACGCCAACTGGTTTATAATTATCAATGTTAATTATCAATACAGAAGCTTATGACGTTATGGGGCACTGGCGGCTGCAACAATGGGTTGATGTAATTTAGTTGTATAGATGAAAGTTGAGTAGATGATAATTGGGATGAAGCCGAGTAGCAAGTGATGGCGGTGAGCACGGTGATGGCAGTGAGTAGCAAGTAATGGCGGTGAGCATAGTGATGGCAGTGAGTAGCAAGTAGGCAAGCAGACAGAGTGGCGAGATTGGGCTTTAGCCCGTGGCAGTACACAGTGGAGCAAGAGTGCGTAGACAGTCTGGCCCAGACGGAGTGGAGCCGTGGCGAGAGATAAGGAGAGAGAAGGAAAGGAAGGAAAGGAAGGAACGCCAAGCGCGAGCGTGGACGAGGACGAGGACGAGAAACACCCCCAGCCAGCCGCCAGGCGGGTTTAATAAAGGAGCGCAGGAGGGTTAACATAATATATGCGGAGAGTTTTCATTGGCTGGCGAGGGAAAAACAAGAAACGGAAATTATTGATCGCGCGAGACCCTACAGGCGTACGCAAAGATTACAAAGTACGCAGTGATTTAGCAATTGGTACAAATTCGTTGCGTGCTACTACAAGTAAACGTGAGAAAACACAATAGGAAATTTTAAATGAGAAATTGTAAGGAAAATTGTAGTCCAACGGCCCTTTTGCGGGACCACTTTAAACTGGCAACGTCACAATGGCCAACCCAATGACTTATATTGGTAGGAAAAGTTTTGGACACGTCATATATAGACCCGACTTGATGTTAGCTGCTGAATTTATTGTAGGTTCGCTTGTATTCGGGCGCTATTTTTGAGTGACAAAGAGAATACAAGAAATAAAAGTAAAGGATTTTCTAAAGTGCCCCTTTCTTTATAATTTAGCCAATTCTCGTATAAGGTGAAAGTCTTGAAATAGGACACAAGAGTTATGCAAATCGTTGCTATTACAAAAAATATCCGAAGCCTAGAGCTGAGGTTTTAATAATTACATAAAAATTATACAAACTTTATTGCTCTAAACTTAAATTTTAGTACCAAGTGCCCGGAGCAAAGCCATGGCTCGCAACGTTTGCCACTTTTGTTCCTGAGATCGTTGCCAGGAGTTTTCGATTAATTAAGAGCAGTTATTCCTACCGCTGGGAATCGCGCTGGATGCTTTATGGCTGTCTTTCAGGTAGTAATTGTAACTTTGAATGACTTATTCGTTTCGATGACATACTTCTTACACCAAAACGTTTTCGGTTACAAACTAACTGCAGACCGGACGGCCTACAAACCACCGGCCCAGCAAATACACCGATACCGCCAAGTGATTGCTAGCAACATGACAAGAGCATACGAGGTCAACGACGGCTCGAGACGCGGCGCTAACTACTGGTCTTGTTGGATCGAGACTGGCAGCCTGCCATGGATTGCCATCGACTTTGTCTCGCAGTGCTACGTGGAATTCGCTGTGGTTTGGCACTGCTATTTTGACGTCAAAAGTGAGCTTTTATTTCAGGATGTGCATAGTAATGAAAAGGCAATGAACGGAATATCGGGAGGCCGTTGTCTACAGCACTTGCCCCTGGAAATGCACAATTTTTAGCCCTAATAAATTAGTTTTCAATATTGTTCAGTGAAAACAGAAATGAAAATTAAGTATCAGTCCGTAGACAAACGGTCCCATTACCTTTGCTGTACAGGGTACACGACAGCACAAGAGCCGATAGTGTCACGGTCAGCAAAATCATCTGCATTTCAGGCGACGTCACCCGTGAACCAAATGTCAATGTGGCCATCTTCGTCAGCAATCAGTCAAGTTATCCAGCTTCAGATGCAGTTAATGTTGCGGAAAATCACTATCAGGTCATGCCGCATCCCTGGAGGAGCCACATTGGTCAGGTAGGTCCTTGTTTCGTGTGTCGCATTGTTTACCTTGATTGTGTGGCATAACCTTTAATCTCTTGCGCAAGCTTAACTGCATAAATATGCCATTTTATCTGCAGTTAACAAGACTGGTCGGCATTGCAAAGTTGTCAAAGTGCGTACCAGACTGCTCAATTAAGATTGCTGAGCTGGAAGTCTACGGATCACCTCTCAGTAAGTCTGATGAAAAACTTCTTTCTATCAGATTTTATAACTAGTTAGTTAGTTAGTTAGTTAGTTAGTTAGTTAGTTAGTTAGTTAGTTAGTTAGTTAGTTAGTTAGTTAGTTAGTTAGTTAGTTAGTTAGTTAGTTAGTTAGTTAGTTAGTTAGTTAGTTAGTTAGTTAGTTAGTTAGTTAGTTAGTTAGTTAGTTAGTTAGTTAGTTAGTTAGTTAGTTAGTTAGTTAGTTAGTTAGTTAGTTAGTTAGTTAGTTAGTTAGTTAGTTAGTTAGTTAGTTAGTTAGTTAGTTAGTTAGTTAGTTAGTTAGTTAGTTAGTTAGTTAGCATGTTTGTTTGTTTGTTTGTTGTTTAGTTAAGCTAACTAACTTGATGTACGACAGTCCCAAATTACTCCTGCAAACTAATGATGCGATGATATTTTTGCCTTCAAAAACTGTTCCAGACGCCACAGAGGCCGATTATCTGCCCCAGTCCTACGAAGTGGCCACCGGGCTTGGAGTGCGATATCCGCCTACCGGTGTAACCCACGATGGTGCCAGCTCCTACATTTGCGACTACTGCGGAGATGCCTACTCGATACCGATCCACTTTCCTGGGGATGAGAGCTTTTTCATGACGTTTTTTTTCTCCAGATATTTCTATATTTACTTGCCTCAAGCATTCATCGTGTCAGGCGTTCTTGTCAGAGGAACCTATCAGAAGCACGACAGGTATTCCGGCGGTTGTCACAGTATATATGTCCATTACAGCCCTGATAGCAACAAAGATCGGCTGATGAGTCTAGAAGACATTGTCCACAGAAGGAGTGTAAGCTGCGCTTTTTGCATGGTCTCTGAAACTTGACTTGTTTAAAAAAAATTGCTTATCTTAAAGAACGCCAGAACTCCCGGTCCATTATTTTTGGTAAATCATTGGTAAACTAGGAACTTAGGACGCACCTATTTGTGTAGCTGGGAGTATTCACCGTGGCAATAGTCCATCCGTGCGTACGATCGCTATCCCAATTGCGCCATCCCAAACAAAACTTGAAAACTCGTAGTGCCTTCACATTTGCATTGGAGCAATCCAATCCATTCGACAAATTTCCCAAAGTCACCTGAACACTGTCGATGAGTTACATCCCACCAGTGTATTGTAATTAATTTTCAAGGTTCGCGGAAAATACTTAATGAAAGGAAAATTTTGCAGTCGAGGTTGAGTACATCATTGGCTTCTCCGTTACTGCGTTAAAAAGCCATTGAGTTTTAGTAACTTTTTTCAACAGTAATATAAGCATTTTTGCTCTAGAAATTTATTGGTTTTCATTATTTACTAAATTTTATTAACGACTGAAGAACTAATTTTGCTTGCTTGTTTTTCAGGCCTATCTCTATATGTCCTACACTAACGTTGACATCATTCGCTTGAACTTTCAACGATCGATTCTGGCCCAACTGTTAAAGATTGAAAGCCGCTCTTGCTGTTATAGACCCCAAATCAAACTGGATCTGGTCGGCTTCCCGCAAGATCCCAGTGAGCTCAAATACTTCGCAATTGCTTTTCTGTAAAGTCTATAAAGTCTATAAATCTTTGCTCGGCAACAACGAGCCATTTCATATCCCCAGATGCTGCGATCATCACGGACATCAATGTGACAGCTGCGAATGAAAACTCAATTCATATCAGCTTCGAACTGTTCTTCCATCTGAACAGAATTATCGTCAACAGAACCGGAACTGCCTTTCTCAGCTTCTACGTCTCCTACAGTGAAATCGCTGGTGAACAGGAGTCTGTTCTGAAAGTTCACGACAAACCCTGGCTGGTGAGTTTTGTGTTTTGGTTACTTTTGCTAATGGGGCAGCTGAATGACTGAAGCAGGACGCTGCACTCGCGAGTGGTGCCAAGTTCGCTGGAGGCCATCGGCGTTTTTTGATTCTGAATTCATCGGCGTAGTAGAAGGTCTTAGTTTTTTATTAATTCACAATATTCCACCTTCTTAACTTCCAAATTGCGAATTAAGCAAGTACATTCCATCAATATACTAAATCTCTAAGGTTTGTTTGACCGGTATTTCAGTCTTCCAATATACTAAAAATGGTCTGTCGGTATATGTGTGTGTGTGTGTGTGATCGATTTTAGCAAAAACGGCTCAACCGATTTTCTTCGAACTTGCACTGTTCGATCAGAAATTTTTCCGTGACGGTACATGCATCGTGGCTAAGAAATTGCTCGATGCTAAAGGGATTAAATATTCGAAAAACATGCTTTTTTGCAAAGGTCAAGCAGCTCTTTCGACTTGAAATGCATTGTAAGAATGCTAGAGAAAAAACTGACTGGTTGAATTCTGATTCTGAAATAGATTGCATCATAACAATAGGCTTTTATTTATCGTCTCTGTACTGGCTGAATTTTGACACTGAATTGAATTACGTCACAGTATCGAAAACGCAGTGTGGAAGCATAGCACAATACTTGATTTATCTTGCGTAACCATATTGCTAACTTTAATAGACACTGGTACTGACTTGCCTAAGAAATTGATTATGTCATAACTGCCTCGTGTAACTTTTACTCTATTGACTTGGTGTGAGTGTTGAATTATAAGTGCTACAAATTCATTTACAATTTCAATGAGAGCTAGCCTAGATGTGAACACACTGGACTGCTAATGCAGCAACCTGGGTTCGAATCTTAGTAGTGTATAAAAGAATAAAAGTAGCATAAATTTTTTATTGAAAGCTTTTATTAAAAAACTAATTAAAAAGACCTGGATTATGGATTAGAAGCCAAGGATTATTGTACTTGATAAACCAAGGATTATTGCACTGGATAAGCCAAGGATTATTGCACTCGATAAGCCAAGGATTACTGCACTTGATAAGCCAAAGATTACTGCGCTTGATAAACCAAGGATTATTGCACTTGCTAAGCCAAGGATTATTGCACTCGATAAGCCAAGGATTACTGCGCTTGATAAACCAAGGATTATTGCACTTGATAGGCCAAGGATTACTGCACTTGATAAGCCAAGGATTATTGCACTCGATAAGCCAAGGATTACTGCACTTGATAAACCAAGGACTACTGCGCTTGATAAACAAAGGGTTACTGCACTTGATAAACCAAGGATTACTGCACTTGATAAACCAAGGATTACTGCACTTGATAAACCAAGGATTACTGCACTTGATTAACCAAGACTTACTGCACTTGTTAGACCAGGGCTTACTGTACTTGATTAACCAATGATTTCTGCACTTGATAAGCCAAGGATTACTTCGCTTGATAGACCAAGGATTACTGCACTTGATAGACCAAGGATTACTGCGCTTGTCAAACAAAGGATTACTGCGCTTGATAAGCCTGGCTACATGAATGGACATGTATGGGATTCTTTCTATCTAGGGATGTTTGCTTTTTATGGATTCTTACTAACTGGGTCGATGCTTCTGCAATATCTGGGGGGTGCTTGGTATCTGCAGGATGCTTGCTGTCTGGGTGGATGCTTGCTATCTGGGGGATGCTTGCTGTCTGGGTGGATGCTTCTACAATATTTGGGGGATGCTCGCTATCTAGCTGGATGCTTCTACAATATTTGGGGGATGCTTGCTGTGTGCAGGATGCTCGCTATCTGGGTGGATGCTTGCTACGAGTATTACCCCGGTAGGGGATGCTTGCTATCTGCGGTTGCTTACTTTTGGAGGGGGTGCTTGCTGTCTTGGGAATATTTTCTATTTAGGGGTAATGACTGTGATCTTTGTGAAAGCTATATTTTGTTGTATATTTGTTAATTTTAGAAAAAAATAGATTCATAGCAAATATCATTGTCCGTGACAATTTTACATGAATAAGGTGATTTTTAAAAGTTAAGAAGGAATTGGTGTTTTAGAAAATGTGCTTTTTTAATTGTTTTTATTGGGCGCCCCGAAGGGGGGCCGCACTAGATTGCTAGTGTACATTTATATGTTTTATCTGTGGTGCACTCACACGTTTGTCACGAGAAAGCTGAAAAAGTTTTATACTTTTATTAACTAGCGGCAACGCTAAAATTAAAGCTGTGCTTCGTTTCAACAAATTCGGTCGGAAAGTATCTGTCTTAGAAAAATAAAGTAAAATTTGTTTAACCTTCAATTCCTTGTGGTCTCATTAATGAAAACTGATTCACAAGCTTGTTGGGGCAGCTTAGACAAAAAGCATACCGGCTTTGTCCCGGTGAGACTCAGCACCCAGTCTTACTGCGTGCCAACCCGCTGTCGAACTAACGTGCAGGCTGGCAACCAGGGTAGCAGCAAACGCCTTGGTGATAATACCAATACGGTTGCTGGCGTTTTCGTGGCTTCAAACGGTCTCAGCGGTATAGTCAACTTGTAGCAGCCGCTTCGCGCACTTCACTAAATACGAGCTGGCACAGATATATGATGTGGTTGCTGCTAATGCAGAATGGAGAGAGACAGTCAATACAGTGGCGGTTGGAAAACTATGGTTACAGGAGGCAAGGAGACAGCCAATGGGAGGGCACTGCGAGTAATCGACAGTTATCGTAATCGATCAAATATGTCCAGTGCAGTGGCACCGAAGTACAGTAAAATACATTATGCTAAATCTGCTAACAACTATTGCAATAATTACGAGTGTAAAGGAGGCTAGGTGGGGAGGATCATACAGACAGAGAGAGAGAGAGAAAGTTTAAAGCGAGCAGCAAATGATCAGAGATAGAACATAACATTGGGGCTGCTAATGTACACAAGCATAAAGAAGCAGCGATCAATCACTGCTCGAGTGCGGGACGCACCATGCTCAGGTTGCTGTTGCTTTCTGCAGAGAATTCACCTTTATTCAAACTTTAGTTCGAGACAAGCTCAGCCCGCTGGATATTCGAGTTCCCGGTGCTGCTGACGCCGATCCATCTCACAATCCACGTCACAAACGGGTCTCTGCAGCCGGAGGAAGTGTCCCTCTGGGGCGTCCAGGCCAGCCCCTGTCCGGCAGGCTTCACCCCGCACGGAGACATCTGCCTGCACTTCGGCGCCGTGAAGGCTTTGCAGGGCAGTGCTCACAGATTGTGCAGCTCCTATTTCTGGGCTGGTGGCCGGGGCAGCTTGCTGATGCCGAAGGACGCTGCCGTAATGAGCTTCCTGAGTGTTTGGTGAGTCTGACGTAGATCAGTTTGTAGCAATAACAACTGACATCTGTGCCTGGCGCTTCAGAAAAAAATCTTTATCATAGTAAAGAGACTACGAATGAAGTTAACAATATATTGTCCATCGTTAGGTTTTGCTTTTAATAAGCCTACTGCCACCCCCACAAAGAGCAAAACGTAGTTAGATCAGAACGCAGAAGAACAAAACGCAGAAGAACAAATACACCGAACGTTAGTTAGATGTCCATCATGTAGGTTGGCTTAGCATCGCCATCAAATGTAAACATCAAACGTAGGCGTGGCTGAGATCCACTTTTCACATTAACATGCCCTTGGCGCAGCTTGCTAGAAAAACGCAACTCCAGAAGAGAAGCACAGCTTCTGCTGGCCAATAAACATGTCATTGACGGCAAGACCCTCCGGCTCGCTGCAGTCATGAATGAGCCTGATGCCTGATTTGGATCGAGCCCAATGCACTCTGGTACAGCCATGGTAGCGTAGCAATTCACCCGTCCATTCATCAACCAATCAATCAATCAATCAATCAATCAATCCATCAGTCCATCTATCCATCAATCCATCAATTTATAAATATCTATCAGTGTATAAATGATTCCATTAAGCAATAAAACTGTTCTTCCACGAGGTTGAGCGAGCGGGTCCAGCGTCGAGGTGGACATCTCGAAGGCTGGTTTAATCGGCTTCTCTGTATCGACTGCAAAGGGGATGCATAAAAGGATAATACATCTGTTAAGTTACCTTAGAGATTAACTTAATCCTTCAGGATCCTTTTACACACTGTCCGGGATCCTCTTAAATTCGCTGGACTAGAACAAAAAATATTTGATAGAGCTTTATTTTACTGCTTATAAATGCCTCCATTTAGTGAATACTACATTTAACCTACCAATTGCAACCGTAACAATACGCTCGTATACACAGGAACGATTTTGAATTCCACATCGGGATGCAGCGGAACGACTCGGGCTGGTTCTGGTTCGACGGCACAGCGGTGCCAAACTCCCACTGGAAGCTCGGCCAGCCGTCTGAGATCTACGGCGTGTACAGCACAATGCAAGCGTCCATTGTTGCACACGAGGCTGGGACCAAGGAGATGTTCGCCTGCCAGCTGCCGCAGGCACCCCAGCGGAACGGTGTGATTTAGCAGTTGCATTGATGTGTCATTTATTGTCCAGTTAATGCTATGCTAGCTCAAAGGCGCCACTCTGATGCTCGTACATCGCTTCCATTCTGGAGCCTTAAGTTGTCATAAAATCCCAATTTATCTCATTATCCCACTGGGGTCTATTGAGACATAAAGACATTGGATTTTCGATGATTCTACACTCATTGCCGGTCCAATAGAGGGGACAAGGACAACTTAAGTAGATATGTTACTTGAGTAGTCCTTGAGAGGGGATCTGACATCGAATGCGTCGCTCCGATGCATAATTTCCGTTTTTAAATAAAGTTGGCATCCCTTATACTCGTATATTAGCTAATCCTTTGTAGTATTGTGCAATTTCTGAACCACCTATAAAGCAGGTAATTCTACACTATTTCCAGGTGACAGGACTACAATGTTGCTAAGCCATGTGGTTTATGCAGACCACACTGCGAGCTTCGCCAGCAACTTCACCGCTGCGTGTGTTCAGCAGCCAAATCCCGGAAGCAACCGGTACCTCAGACTGCTGTACGATCGACTGCATTTGCTGGAGGGCAGTCAAAGTGGCCTCAGCACCAGCAGCATTCAGCTGTCTGCTTCCACTCTCTACGTCTGCGGCTTGCCAGCCGATCTGGTTGAAGACCCTCAGCCAGCCGTTGATAGCAGAGTTGTGACTGTGGTGGCAGCCGAAAAAGGTTTGTTAAGTTTCCAGATGTAGCTTAAACAGTCCTTTTTCGTGTTTTAATATTAAGAAGCATTTGTTCTGGACACACAGAAGCCACACAACAATGTCTTACTGCACCTAATCCCAACTTAGGCTGCTATTATCCACTTCTGGGTGAAGGAAGCGGCGCCTCTGTCTCAGGCTTCCCGTTCTCAGCATCTTACTTTGACGCGGCTGGCTCCATCATTGGCAGCGGATTCCGAATGCGCTGTAAGACCAACAGGTTTTTTATTGATGAAATTAACTACTCATGTGACAGTTGTGAACCATAAAAAATTGCAGCCAACTGCCTCTTGTCACTTGGAGATGATGTGAACTTTGCCTACCCCATTAACGTGACTGCCGAAGGTCGGGTCTGTATGCCAAACACTGCCGTAAACACAAAGAGAAACGTTAGCAACTACTGTCTCAGTAGTAAGTAGCAACTTTTGCAATTTTAAAATAGCTAACTTAGAAAATTTAAATAAAGTCACACATAATTACAGCAAGCTCTGCGCAATCGTTGGATTGCTGGTATTCCAATGAAACTGACGAACCCTGCCTTCTTCAGAACTGTCGTAAGTGAACATCAAGTTTTAACTAGGAGCCACAGTCACAACTAGCACTGCTCATTGACAAATGTTATGCACCAACTCTTGCGCTTTCACTTCAGTTCACGACTACATGCCGTGGAACTCGAGCACCCCGTATTCTCACAATATTGCCTACTTCAAGACCATCTACCACAATGGGCAGCGGCTGGAGCCAAGTAACAGATCCAGTCGAGGCTTCTTAAACCTAGAGCTCAAAAATGGTGCACCTGTGCCGGGTACTCAGGTCAATAGTCTGTTTGTTGACTTCAGAAGTCTGCACCTCATCTTCGGAGTCGATATAGAGACGGGCAAGTGCTCTTAATAACATTTCTTTAAAACTTTTTCGGCACATTTTTGTAATTAACAAATGCTGGCAAATTCCATAAAACAGAAACTGCCAACCAATTCGGAATTCGTCTGCTCACCAGCACCATCTGGCAGCCGGCACTTGGCGGCTCCGCCTTCGACTCTTGGCCCCAGTGCGGATCTGTCGAGGTGCCAATTATGGGATTGAAGCTCGTCATCCCTTGTGCTGCCTCGGGACCGGCAAGGTACCTGGCTATAGTGAGAAAGATGGAGCTTGGACCGCTCAGCATCACTGAACTGCACGTTTACGGCAAAGAATGTAAGCTCTTTTGCATAAGTATGAAACTGAACGTCTAAGCTTTAGTAGGCTCGGTCGCACCGCCATCAAACGAAACATAAATTACCATGTATGAGTACAAAGCCATGCGAATTGACGTACAAGTAGGAAGTACGAATGTATAAACTTTGTAGGTTTTAAAAGTACATACAAAGTTTTGTTAGGAAGAGTAGACATGTTATCAAATATTGTATAGTGTTGGTAAATATCAAATACTAGCTAGTATCTATTGTTCTCAATTCAATAACTGACTGCAAAAAAAACGCGTTGCATTCTCAGATTACACTCTCGACGAGCACGTGCAGAAGCGGCCAGAATGGATGCCGAAAGGCGTTTTGTCAGCGGCTCTGCCTCAGAAGAAACTGAATTTCCAAGTTCGCTTGCAAACAACGATGTTAAATATTTGGCTCACGGATCAGTACGGATACGATGAAGCTTTGAAAAATGTAAACAATTTGTGATGCAAATATAATAATCGAAACAAGTGCAGAGCGTATACACTATACCATTCTACTTTATTTTTCGTCATTTGCAGAAGCGTTACATCGTCAAGCTGATGGGAAACGGCAGCCACATCAGGCTGAGCGGCTGCACCGTTGAGCACAAGGACTACAGCTACGCAGATTTTGAGCTCACATCGCTGGATTCGAATTCTTCCGACCCTGTGGTGTTCGACACGGACGATTTCGCCAACATCAGCGTCACCTGGCAGCAGTCGAAAAGCGCTGGCAGCAACCTCACCATTATCAGGGTGTTCTCTAATAACCAGTCGCTGGGCAGCTGCTGGGACGCCGTCTACGGCATCCAGGTGAACAAAATCGGCTACTCCGGACTCATTCAGCCTTACAATAAGAACCAGTTTGTTCTCGAGTCCGAGTCGCCGCACCTGGTGTTTGATGAGCTGGACAACAGCAGCATGGGTGCGTTCTCTCCCAGCCTGCTTGCGTACCTGAACGACAATCCAGCCACTACAGCAGTCTTTGTCCAGGCAAGTACCATTTTGAAGTGCAGCTTGATCCGCCGAGTACATGTAAGTTGAAGTCCAATTTCGCACCTGCTTACTAACGGTCGAGGAACTCGCCAACTCTCAAGGCGATTCTTCCACGACGCTGCCGGCTGTTCGCGGTGGCCATCGGCGGCGGCGCCATCGTCAACCAGGCCGGAGACAACTCGAACTACGTGACGTCATTCAGGGCCGCGGTGAGCGAGGAGGGCAAGTACTGGAGCCTGCACCGAGACGGCTGGGTGAGTTGCATGCGCTTCCCCATTGACTTCATTGAGCAATTACTCACACAGAAAGCCTCAATTCTTTCCTGCAGATTCTGACCGGAGTCTTCGTGGCTCAGCACGAGTCTCGGCACCGCTTGCTGCCCGAGCCCGTCGCGTTGGGCTTCCGGCTGTATCCGCTGAGCTGGACGCGGAAACTCGAGTTCAAGTGGCAGCTGCTCGGCTGCAGCGACTCCGCCAGTAAGTGAAAAAACAGTTGCATATCGGGGACATTGACATGCATTGTTTAGTTTTTTGAGGTTCGAGTAGTGCGTTTGCAAGCCTCAATCCTGCCATTCCGAATGCGCCATATCCAGACGCCATCGCCAACCCGATTCTGCTGTCCCGTTACCGGCCCACCGGATCGAATTCCGACGCAGCAACAGGACTGCCTGTCGACGGGAACTTCGAGAGCCACGCTCTGTCAGGCCGTTGCTTCCAGCACTCCGGCACCGCCGATCCTTATCTGTACTGGTTCGTGGATCTCGGAGTGGCGCAGCGAATCGTCTTCATCTTTATAGTCGACATGGTCGAGACACTCGGTGAGTCCTCAGAGCTGCAGAAGATTTTCTGTGTCGCCTTAAACAAATCAATCGCACTTATTGGACTCCCTATTTACCCCCTGATCCGACAGACAAAGTCCAGGCCTTATCCGAGGACATGCAGTCAGCCAGTGTTTACATCAGCAACAGCACGGCCGCTCCGTGGGACGCGACAGAAGTCACGATATTGGAAACTTGGACTGGCGGCTTCATGAAGTCCCATTTGTGGAAGATTAACGTCAATCAGGTAGCGATGCCGTCACTTTAACCAGAAAACTAATTGCAGTTATTTCACTCTCAACAAGAAGTACAAGTCTTAGAGGTGATCTATCCTAATCAACAGGTTGCTTCAGTCGCCGGCTTGCGAAAGCCTTCATCGCTGGGGACTCTCTCACTCTGCGAGTTCGAAGTTTACGGCTATCCCAGCATTTGTGAGCTGATTACATAAAAATTTTTACGCTGAAGGCTCTGACAGCGTGACTCTAACACAACTAGTTATTTCATTTTCAGCAGCCTTCTACTTCATCAACTCGAATGTCGGACTCGAGGACGGTCGCATTTTGGCCTCTCAACTGTCAGTCGGCGATGCGACAGCCGCCAGTCCGCAGGACGCATTTCGGCACCCGACTCCGCTCATGGCAGCGCTGAATCGCGGCCAAGAGGTCGGCCTGCCGCCCGCTGCCGTCTTCTCTGACTGTGAGTCGCTTGGCAGCTGATTGAGCTGATTGAGCTGATTGATCCCAGCTGTGAGCAGAGCTGCAGTTTATAGTTGAGGCTAAAATATGGCATTTCCAACTTTGCAGCAGCCACTGACGGCAGCTTCCTGGAGATTCAGCTGGATGTGATCCACCGCATCACCGGGATTGTGTGGCAGGGCAGCGGAGTCTGGGATGTTGGTGAAGACGGCTCTGATGGCTATGTCACGGCAGCCCGGATTCAATATGGAAACAGCTCGAGGTCTCTGCTTGATTACTCCGTCTACTCAGCCGCAGGTCTCAGTTCCGTGAGTTGAAAATGAGCTTACTAGTACAACAGTTATGATAGGTTTTATGTTAGAGACAAGAAGGCGGAAGGTGAGAATGAACAGGGTTGAGTGAAAGCAGTGCTCAAGCGAACGACAAAGTCCTATCCTGTATCTTTCGAGAAAAACTTGGTTGTTAAATGCTGATTTTTATACATATATTGATCTCAGATTAATCATAAATATTATACTACATAGAAAAAACAAGCTATTTTTTCCTAATTTTGTAGCCTTTCGTGGGACGCTTTCATAAGACCTAAATTTCACAACGCCTAAAACCACCACACTTCACAACGCCTAAATTTCATATCGCCTAAATTTCACAGCGCCTAAAACCGAAAATGCAGCATCCTTCACATCGCCTAAATTTCATATCGCCTAAATTTCACAGCGCCTAAAACCGAAAATGCAGCATCCTTCACATCGCCTAAATTTCATATCGCCTAAATTTCACAACGCCTAAAATCTTTGCTTCTCTCCTTCACATTCAGTTTTAGGTGTTGTGAAATTTAGGCGATATGAAGTTTAGGCGATATGAAAGAGCATGCAGATTTTTAGGCGTTGTGAAATTTAGGCAATATGAAATTTAGACGATATGAAGTAGAATGCATTTTCGGTTTTAGGCGTTATGAAATTTAGGCGATATGAAAATTAGGCAATGTGAAGGAGCGTGCAGAAATTTTAGGCGTTGTGAAATTTAGGCGATGTGAAATTTAGGCGTTGTGAAGGAGGCAGCATTTTCGATTTTAGACGTTGTGAAATTTAGGCGTTATGAAATTTAGGTGATGTGAAGTCATGTGCATTAGGCGTTGTGAAATTTAGGTCTTATGAACCCCCCTTCTTTATTGGGCACTCTCCGTAGTGACTTTAGGGTGTGTGTATAACTTGGTGTCACTTGGTTGAGCATTTTGGGGGTTCTTAGCGATGTAGCTACATGTAATTTATACACAGACGCATAGAGTTTTTCATTTTTATAGGTACAGATGGGCATTTATATAAAAAACCAGTCTTAACCTAAATCTTACCCAAATAAGCTCTCTGTGCAAGTGGGTACACGTTGCGTCATTAGCAGTGTAGGCAGCTAAAGTCAATCGCCCTGCCAATGCTCTGTGGTGACGGTTTTTAATGTTGCCAAGTATCAATGTATGCGAATGTGAATGTAAATATACGTAAATGTAAATGTATGTAAATTTAGTATGTACACGTGAGTGATTACATACACATTCTCTACAATATAGGACAGAGCATGTAATAATATCATCATTTTTTAATATTTAAAATTTTGAGCTTCAGATATGTAACAGTAAGCCATTAAGAACATACTAAATAGTTCAATCAGTTTCCACTACATGCCAACAACTGCAGACCATCAGAACGGGTCTAATTGGCAGCGAAATGGCCACTCGGATGTCCTTCACTGATCCGTTTCAAGCCAAAGTGGTCAGAATTCTGCCAATCAGCTTCGTGGGCAAGAGGCTGCTTAGGGTAGAGTTGCTGGGCTACCCGGAAGGTGAGGCAACCACTGGCAATGAGAAACAGGCTTTCTGCAGCCATATTAGATACATTGGGTTGCATCTGTGTTGATCTCACACTGCTTCAGACTGCGACTGGATCGGCCCATCTCTGCTAAGGTTTTCGGAGGCATCGGCAACTTCTGTTCGGATCCAGCTGTCCTCTCCGCACCTGATCACCGGCTGGAGGCTCACCGAGTCCTCACCGAACGTCACGTTCAGCATTTCCTATGCCAGCTTGGTCAACGGAAGCGTCCTTCCAGTGACAGTTCACGAAGTTGTGCAGGTGCGAAAGTTGTTAAAGTTGACTAATCTGATGCATTAAAGCACAAATGAGGTCCACCAAAGCCTTTCGTAAATAGATGGACGAAGCAGGAATCGGACAGTTCAAAGTTTCCATGTGCCAAATAGGTCTAAGAGTTATTCTCTTAATCTAGTGTCTAAAATGTATTTCATAATCTTCTTAATGGTTCGATTTCAGATGTTCAACTGCAGCCTCGGCTGCGAACAAAACCTACCGGCAGTGGTGCGAACGGACGTGTTGCTGATTAACTTTTCTGATGCAGAACAGCTCACTATGGGATTCGAGTTGCGCGGCTGCCCAATGCCTGGTAAGCTGGGAATTGAAGCTGACATTTTTGTCACTATCGCTCGATTGTACCCGGGTTCAATTCCGTTCGGATGCAAGAAAACTGATTTGAGGTTTGCCATGCGATGATTCTGTCCCATGAGATCCAATGAGATCCAAGCATCAAAGCGCAGGTTGAAGATGCTTAACTATGAGAAAATTTACCTTGATACTCACCTGCAGAATGTCCCAGAAACACATTTCGTCACGGTAAACTTTGCTATTGGGCTCCGTTCTCGGACGTCAATCAGCCTCACACAATCGCAACCAGACGGACTGCTCAGAAGATTTGCAACTCTCTCACCTGGAGTGGAGCTGGCCGGTTGGCAAGAATGACCACAGAGACGGAACTGCAAATTTTCAGAGCGCTGTTTCAAAGTGTCAACACGTGAGTTTATATTGGAGTTTAAAGTATTAGTAGCACGACACCACCCTGCATTTAGACACCGCTCCTTGTGTTCAGCTCGGTCCCGGCCTACAAGTTCATCCACATCGATGGCGAGTTCAGCAACGCCAGCGGCAGCTTTGAAACCTCCGACGGCAGGCCCCTGTCAGCCCATCTGAACAACTGGAGGCAGCCTAGCAGTGCAACCAGCGGCTGCGTGGTATCGGAGGTAGGTGAGAGAATGCAGTGGTCCACCGTGCCTTGCGACAGCGAAACTGCCGTCTTTCCGTTCA
This sequence comes from Macrostomum lignano, assembly GCA_002269645.1. NCBI lineage: Eukaryota > Metazoa > Platyhelminthes > Macrostomidae > Macrostomum > Macrostomum lignano. The sequence goes on along the minus strand of NIVC01003063.1, from coordinate 27,755 downwards.
TCTGTGAGGTGCCAGCCGCACCTGGTGAGTGTTCAGATCACGGTTATCGATCAAAACTCAGTGAAATATAGCTCGTAGTTCGTATTATAGCAAGTGCCAATGACTGAAACTCAAAATACTGTAAAAATAACCATCACAGGAAACTCCTGCGACTCGAAGCTATTTACGACCGCTCTAAGTCCAGTGGTGGCAAATCCCATCGGCGTGTACTCTATATCTGATCCGATGCTTAAGCCAATGGCTGACTGCCAACGAAACGAAACTGGAAACTGCACTGCCGTAGTGCTGGGAAACCATGTTGCCATCGTCAGCGACACGGTCACCGCGGCAGCTGAGGCTGCAGCTCAGACCGTGTCAGCTAAACTAATGAGCTCTTTCCGATGGCGTTGCTACGGTAACAGACTTAGCAAGTCGTGACTGATTCAGCTTCATGAATTCGCTTTACATATTCTGAGCGAAAAGCCACCCCATTTCAGTCGCAAACTGCGAAAGCCCGCTGCTGAGCCCTGACCCAGACGACAACGTCACGGTGCCAGTGTCCAGCATCACGGCAAAGTCCAGCCTGCCTGGATATCCACCTCAGAACGTTGCTTTCGGATTAAATTTACAGGGTAAATATTAAGCTTGCATATCTAAAGCTGATGCAAAGATTTCTGTTAACCTGACCCAGCCTCACGTCAGCAGCAGAAGCGGGTCAAGATGCGATATGAAAAGCAAAAAATTGTTGAAAGTCTTCTGAAGCGCGTTTGACTCTGAGTCGTGTCAATTCGCTTTTTCGTTCTTTGACAATAGGATATGGGAATAGTTGTGGGAATACTGCATTTGTAACCTAAAATCTATAACAAGGCCAATTTTAAACGTCGGTTTATAGCTATAAAAATAGCTATAAAGACTCGAAAATGATTTCGAAGACAACACGGCGGAGGCAAAGTTTGTAGCGGTAGCACTTGATGATAATGCAACTGATGCGGGCAATGGCCGCAGACTGGTTTATTGTAACAATATAAGAGAATAGTTGGCTTGCTATTATCAGTTCCGTCTGAGCGGTCAACAGAGATAGGGCAGAGGAATTGCTGAATCCGAAGGAATGCACTGGCGGCTACACAACAATAAGATAAATAAATTCTGGTAGGCAATAGAGTGGGTCGGTGAGCCTGAGGCAATGGTAACGGTGTAATGGCAATGAACGTGTGGTGGCGGAATAAGGCGGAGAGAGAAAGGCAAGCAAACACAGAGTGCCGGGGTGGCAAGGGCCTAAGGCTGGCTAACGAGTAAACAAAAGCAAGGAGCCAGAGAGGAGAGTAAAAATGAGAGAGAAAGGGAGCCTAACCCCGAGCGCCCCAGCCAGACAGGACTGATAAAGAGTGGGCTGGGGGGTGGGTGCGCGCGGAGAACTTAATTTCAAGCTAACATAATTTATGCGCGGCTTTGCTATTGGCCGGCGAGAAAAACAGAAATTATCGATCGCCTACTGTACTTAGGCTTACAAACGTACGCGAGTTATTTAAAATTCTTTGGTCGCTACTTTAAGCAGACGTGAGAGAACGGGACCATTAAATTAACAATATTATGGATTGGTACCGTATGTCGAAACGGCCCTTGGCGGGGCTACTAAAATTGACAACGTCACACTATGATGAGTGCCAGAAAATTTAAGTGTTTTAACAGTTTTAAACAAAAACTATATTCTTTGTAAAAGTCCTTTTCAATTTACCATCGTCTCAGCGATGTTCCTTCGGATTTAGTTTCCTGCAAAGTCAAAAATAAGATTTCTATTATTTTGTTTTTTTACTCCAGCTGCTTCGGTCGGGACCTTCGGGTTCTTCAGGGCGGAAAGCACAGGCATCGACGAGTGGCTTCAAGTGAATTTCCAGGAGGAGGCAACAGTGCGAGCTGTGGCAATGTCGGGCATTTATTGTCTGCAAGGACTTGCCAGAGAGGCGACTGTGGCCTACGTACTGATGTACTCCCGCAACGAGCGTTTCTGGGGCTCGGCTTCATCTGTAGGTTTTGCGCTTAGGCAACCAAAAGCACTTTGTTGTTGTTGCTACTATATGTAGTTTCGTAGACCACTTTCCACAAACATTACACAGGTTCTGCACGGACCTGCGGACTACCCAAACAGCTGCATTACCTCGATCGAGCAACTACCCAACCCTGTCATCGGCCGCCATTTCCGCATCCACCCTCTGCGAGTGGTTGGTCGGTTCGCCGGAAAATTTGAGCTGTTCGGCTGCACTCCTGAGTCGCTGGCTGAGGCGCCCCTCGTGCCGGTGGCGCCGCACCAGGTCACGGTGAGCCAGCCCTCCAGTGCGAGCTGGGAACGCGGGCCTGCCGCCCTGCTGCTGAGTAGCGACTCAGCCTTTGAGCTCCCAGTGAATGCCTCCGTCCGCATCACATTCCCGGTTCCTCATCGAGTGTTTTCCATTGTCACTGCTGGGTTCAATGGATCTTGTTTGAATCAGTACAGACTGCACTATGGAACTCATGACGACTCCCAGCTGCAGGAGGTGCCCAGGACAAGTATTCTGAATAAGACATTGCTGAACTCCATCATCTACGAAACAATGTTTATGGAGGATCTTCCGAACCCTGTTATCGCAAAGTTCCTGGTGCTGTCACCACTCAGCTTCCATGGAGACGCTCGGGTCAGAGTTGGAGTCCTCGGGTTTCCCGTCGGTGAGTCTAGTTGCTGATTTAAATATTTAGATAAAGCTTTTTGAAAACAAGAGTCACGTGACACCTCCTTCCAAACGCTTCCGATCTCTGTAGACATTGTGCTCGATGCTGTCATAGTCGGAAGCTTCAAAACGAACGGTTCGGCCTTCTTATCGAACGCGACTTTCTTCTTCTTAAACATCACCAGATTCGGCACAAACAGCTGTTTTGTCGTAGATTTTGGAGACTCTACATCGATCAGCTTTGGCATTCCATTTTTGTGTCAGCCCTACTCTGATAGTCACGGCATCAATTTTACTGAGATTGGTTACAATAACACGTCGTTTTCGTTTTCTCACGTTTATCCAAGTCTTGGTGGCTTCTCGGCTTCTCTGCTAGCATTCAACCATGTCAGCAACGACACAGCCGAAACTCTGGCAATTATACTCGACTGGATGTGCGACAAACCAAAGCTGAACTTTTCTCATGCTGGTCGGATTCTGACCCAGTGGGATCCCGAGAGGCCTCTGCAGCTGATGAGGTCCCAGGAGATCGTCGTTGAGGGTCTTCCGGAGCTAAACTGCACGAAGACAAGCAACACGTATTGGCGCTGGCGAGTTCTGAATGCAGCCGGAGCTGAAGTCAGCCTGGGTCTCGGTAACTCATTTCTGCTGCAGGTTCCCAACCGCACACTCTGGTATGGTCTGTACAAGATTGTACTCAACCTATCCATGTTTGCCGTGACGCCTCCGGTGTCTGCAGAGTTCGCGTTTTTCCTCAAAATCACGGAGACACCTCTGACGCTGAGCTTCAACAATGAGTCAACACAGGCCTCCGCTGCCTACAACGAAACTGTCAGGCTGGAGCTGTCGCCTCGGGACTGGGACGTGGAGGATGGGAATCTGACGGGCATGGCGTTTCGCTGGATTTGTCTGCAGGAGGCGGAGCTGCCGTCACTTCCTGACAATGTCGCAACTCGGATTAGCATTCCTGTGAGCCAAGATCTGGAAGGATACTCCGGCTGCTTTGGAAACGGCATTGGAATCTTCATGGAGCAGAACGAGATGGCTACGTTAATGCTTAGTACCTTTCACATGCTTCCCAATAAGACGTACTTGATCCGTGTTATTTTGTCAAAGGATATGCGCGGCGCCATTGCTGATTGGAAAATATTTATTTCGCCTCAGAGACGGGCGTCTGTGAGAATTTTGTAAGAATTTTTCATCTATTGATTGGTATCTGTCCGAATAATCATGATTTTTGTTCTATGAGGAGGTTCAACGTGCTCATCTGATTTTCAGATGTGTTAGCAACTGTGCCGAGAGGGTTCGAGGCTCAATTCCTTTGGTTTACCTAGCGGATTGCACAGAAAACTGTGGCACAAAGTTTTCAGGTCTGTCTTTCGTTTGGGAAATGAGAAAACTCACTGATATCAATTACGAGAATCTGGATGATGTCACAGAGTCGGGTAAGTGGTTTATTAAAGAAATTAATATTTCCTTTCCGAAAATAACACAATCATCACAAAAACACCCTTTTGCTCAGGTTTCACAAGCAGAACACTGATCCGAAAGCCAAACACAATGACTCTGGGTATTGTCTACCTGATCCGGGTGTCAATATCAAGCTACGGACAAGAGGGTCCGGTCACAGTTAAGAAAACCTTTTTAATGAATATGCCTGCTAGTGGAGGCAACTGCACCATCAATCCAACTGCGGGCTACGCTATGATCACCAAATATCAGATTTCATGCTGGGGCTGGCAGGAATTCAACGCCACATCAAACAGCCTCAAGTACGAATATCGCATTCGACCGAAGGGAACCAAGCAAACTATTCTGTTGTTCTATGGACCAACAGCCGTTTCGCCTCCGGTTCTGCTGCCTGTTGGCTCTGCTACACATGGATTTAGGTCTGACGCTTACATCAACGTTATCGATAGCGTCGGAGATAAGATCGCGTTTATATTCGATGTTACTGTAAGTAGCAGATAGCAGTGGCCTAAAAACATATTAATAGCAGAAATATAACATGTTAAGCCTCGGCCACAAATGCAGGTTTATCCGCCTCCAATCCCGGCGAGCGTCCTACTCGAAAAGCTGACTGCAATTTTTGACGGGTCAAACGACGACTTGGACCGTCACCTGCAAAGCGGAAACCAACAGGCGGCTGCCACCACTGTCGTGTGCTTGGCATCCGTGATGAACGCAAAGAACGAGGATGCTGAAGGAGCCAATGCCACTGCTGAGAAGACGGAGGACTATTATAGCAGAATGACGGAGGTCAGCCTGTGGGAAAGAGATTTTGAAATCTTTAAGACTAGATCGTAGACAAGGTTTATCTTTTCTGTATTTCGCATTTTTTACAGCAAGTTTTAAAAGCCAAGGAATTTTTTTCAAGTTGAAACTGTAATGCATGACATAGTTGTCCAATGCGAAATGCAAAACTTTGCCAATAGTCTGAGTGTAATATGATCATTTTTTTGCAGCTTCGAAGCAATATAATTTCAATCGTAGCCAATTTCTCTGTGGACACGCCTGAGGATCTTGAGCAAGTGAATTATGCTTTGAAAAACGCAATCCCTGTAGACAGAGTCAATCAGGTCACAGTTGAGTCTCAGGTAAGCAAGCAGCAGCTGTGATGGCACAAATTCTAATCAGAAGGATGATTATTATTGGCTATTACTTTTTCAGGAGAGTGCAGCCGAGAAGCTTTCAGAAATCAGCCACAGCTTTGGCCGCATCGGCGAAAAAATCCCAGCTGACTCAAGGGCCTTTTTAGGACCAGGTACGACTCGAATTACATTTTTGTTTAAGAGATGGCAATCAAGACAGCTGACGTGTATTCGACTTTTCGCCGATTTCAGACATTGTTTTGACTGGATCAAACATCTGGGTAGCCTCAGAAAGCACCGTGAACTCTTCTGCTGCATCGTTGAACGGGTCCAGTCACAATGATACGGAAGCTCAGAGCAAAGTAAAGCGAGTAACGGAGACGGTCCTTGCAGCCATCGATAGCGTCACTGACACTCTGCTAAACTCGTCAGGTACGTACTCAATATCAGACGACTCGCTATCAGCTCAAGGCCTCAAATTGAACGGCAGTGGGACTGAGAACGTCACTTTTCAATCCAACTTTGGAGAAGTAGTCTTGCCCAGCACTGCTGGCTGCGAGTCAGTGAAGGTTCTGTTCTCTCGACCGAGTCCTTACCTCTGGCAGAACGAAAACAGTGTCAGCTCACCTGTTCTTATGATTGGAAAGCAGGGCTGTCGGAACAGAAGAGCCATCGACACCACGGATTCCTTTGAGTTCTCTCTTCCTGCTACAACAGGATCCAGAATAATGGTGAATGCGACTCCCACAGATCGTTGGCTGAGGTTCTATCATAGCATCAATGTGACAAGTGGGCTGCTGCAGGTGACAGTCTTGCCACTAAACCAAAAGCAGAACTTGAAGGTATCTGTGCAGCTCGGACGCTTACCAACGCCATCCGACAGCATGCTGAATGCGAGTCAGGGCTCTTTCTACCTGCCGGCAGCGGTAAACGAGACCTACTTTATTGCCGTGGGTCGAGCCGATTGCAATCGGGACGCCAGCGGAGATGTGACAGCCGCCTCGTGCCCAGATCCTGTCTTGTCCTACGAGTTCGGTCTATCTCTGTATGTCTGCAGCATGTGGGACTCAAGCCTTGGCGTCTGGATCACACCGTCTAAGGTGTGCCGGCCTGAGCCCAGCTCTGTTGCCAGCAAGCCGCGATTCGTCAGCAACTTGTTTGGCAGCTTCGGTGTCGGACTGAATGTTCTGCCGAATCTCATTGACTTCGGGACGCTGTTCGAGAACTGGCAGGGCAAACTGGCTGACAGCGCGGCTGTGGTTGCTACGGTCGTCACGCTGTGGATCATCTTCATTCCCATAGCCGTGTGGCTTCGCCGCGTTGACAAGAAAGACTTGGAGAAGGTGAGCTGGGTCTTCGTTTCGCTGTTTGTCTCGCTGAAGTAATTGACTTTCGATTCCATTTTGCAGTTCAAGTACTTGCCGCTCGTTGACGACTGTCAGCGGCAGTTCCGCTACCTGATAGATGTGTACACCGACAAGTACAAGGGCTGCAGCACAACGGGAACTCCGTTGTTAAGCATCATAGGAAGGAACCACCTAGAAGCCTGCAGGATCCTCTCCGATGGAGTTCGCGAGGTGAGCAAGATTTATTTTGATAGAATCGTATTGTGAGACAAACAAACTCTTTAACACACATTCTTTGTTCATGTTAGAACCTCCGATCAGGAGACATCGATCACTTTACCATGACAACCGCAAAGCATCTGGGCGACATCATGCAGCTCAGTGTTACTCTGGAAGGCACTCGCCCAGTGTTTCCATGGACACTGAGAAAGATTGTCATCACAGACCAGCTGTACAATGCCACGTGAGTAGTCAAATGTTTAGCAATCCGAAAAACAGCGATTAAGCCCGTAACCGTTCGCTCATGATTTCCAGGTACGTCTTTGTCAACTCGGAGCCGATTGTCGGCTTCGATCTGCCGGTGGTTCTGAAACTGGCGACCAAGGAGCTTCTGGCGTTCCAGCCTCGCTTTGTGAAGCTCAATCTGCAGCGCAAGTTTCAAAACGACCACCTGTGGATGTCCGTCTTCAAGCGCGATACCGACACAAACTTCAGCCGCCTACAGCGCTTCGGGGTGTGCTTCTGCCTGCTGTTCATGACCATGATTGCCAACGCCATGTTCTACGGCGTAGGTGAAGAGAGCCAGGCTGCTTCTGACACGATCTCCATCGGACCCATAAAATTTTCAATCAACACTCTCATCACCTCCTTCATGGGAGGCCTCGTAGTCATTCCCGTTTCTGCAGCGGTTACAATATTCTTTCTAAAGTCGGAGCGAAAGCCGGAGCCAAATAACGATGAGCCCGACGACATCATTCTTTCAGCAATTGAAGAAAATACTGATGATACACTGACTACTGAGAGCTTTAATGATGAGGTCAGACTCTTGGCTTGAGTTGTTCAGTTGTTCTATTCAAACAGACAAATATAACAGCTATACTCAATGTTTTAGACTATGCAAGTGTTTCGAACCTCCGAGGACTTGAGCGGACGAGCGAACAACTACACAGAGAATCCCGCCAACACACCGCTGGTGAAGAAGAGTTCCGGTTCGCAGCCAAAGCGATTCACCTTGCCGTACTGGTGCCAGTACATCGGCTGGGCTTTGGTTCTCGGCAGCATGGTTGGGGCTGGCGTCTTTCTGGTGTTCTACGCGATGCAGTGGGGGCAGGAGAAGTCGCAGCAGTGGCTGCTCTCCTTTGTGCTCTCGTTCTTTGAAACAGCACTGTTTGTTCAGCCACTGAAAGTAAGGATTGCCTTATTGATCGGACGCATTCTATGGGTAACTCTGTATTTTTTAAAATTGTCATTTAACGCCAAACTATTTGTTTTCAGGTAGCAATCATTGGATTCGCTATGATTGTCTTTTTTCGGAAGGACTATGATGTTGAAAACACTCCGTTGGTTCGAGTCTCCTACTACAATAAACTATTTAAAAAAGGTATATCCACACAGTAAAACATTTATACACTTTATATTTCGCTACAACCTTGGTCTAGTACGAGCTATCTGTAATTTCTTAATTGACTTAGTGACATTTCAAGCGCAGCTGCTTCCTTTTGCTCCGCTTATTTAAATAGTACTCCTTCGTAAGACCAAAAAATCCTGCAAAGGCCCACTTTTGAAATATTCCTCGGCCCTCTGAAGGTGTACACGTTAGTCGCAACAGGTACGGAAAGCAGGAGTAACACTATAGTCGAGGACAGCGTTGGGTGCAGCTTAATTCCAGCTAATCTTCAGTAATCATGTGAATCTTTACTTTCTTAAAACTTTTCACCCTCAGAGGGCGTCGCCTACTTGCACGAGCTGCAGTCCGAGGCCAAGAAGGATCCCCTGAGAAAAGAGGCCATCAGCAGCTCCGTGAACGCCTGTCTTGCCATTCTGCTGCTGTTCCTGCAGTACTGCATCTGCTACACCAATCTGGACCCGATGACTTTCCAGCTGCACGAGAGCGTTCTGAACCACTTGAAATATGCTGATATTGAGTCTGTGTCGAACACTGTCGATAAAATGTACAGCGCACTCAACGACAGCTTTCTGCCATCCGTGTTCCCGAAGTCCGGATCCAAGCTCATCTCTGACGGCTGCGGCTATCGGCTGAGCCGCGTCTCCGTGCGGCAGCTGCGGCGGCGTCGCAAGCCGGTCAGCGTCGGGCTCGTCAGCGACAGGGATGAAGACGAGATGCGCTGCTTTGCTCCCGGCTGGACAGAGCTGACGCCGTGCAACCTCACGGATGGCGAGCTTCTTGCCCAAGCCTTCATGAACCGTGTTGACGGTGCCGGATACTCGGGACGGCTGGCTGAGTACCGCGGAGGTGGCTTCTCGATCCTGCTGCCCGACAGCCTCGAGCAGAGCCGAGCTCTGATCGGCGAGCTGAAGAGCCTGAACTGGCTGGATCGACACACTCGCTTTGTGGCCATCGACTTGGACCTGCTGTACTCCGACATTAACCTTTTCACTTCTGTCACCCTGGCTGTTGAGCTGCAACCGTTTGGTGGAGCTCTGGTGAGCCATCAGCTGCTGAGCACTCGTCTCTATCGGTACGTCGGTGCCATGGGAGTGTTCGCTCTGGTCTCAGAGATTCTGACTGGCATCATCGTCCTCATTCGGCTGGTCCTGCTTCTTGTGCGGTTGCGGAAGTTTCGAGATTTCTGGAACAGCTTCGAGAACTGGTTGGACGTTGGCGTTGCGCTGAGCATGACTGCGACCGCAAGCATCTACGGAGTCCGGACTGCCAACACTGGGGCCGCTCTCGAAGCTGCTGTGAACGGCGGCAGACCGCAGCTACGGGCTCTGCTGCTGCTGAACCAGTACTTTTACTACTGCCTTGGCGCCAGCACCTTCATGCTTCAGCTGTCTCTGCTGGGTCTCGTCAGGTTCAGCACCAACCTCAGTCACCTGCTTGCTACGCTTCGCCTCTCTCTAAGCCAGATGCGCTCCTTCAGCATCGTCTTCTGTGTGATCTTCGTTGCCTTCAGCCTGCTCATGAATCTGCTGCTTGGCTCAGTGCAGCAGCAGTTCAACTCACCAGCTGGCGCAATGTCCACCTTGTTCACTGCGATGCTGGGCAAGTTCGACATACAAATAGTCACTCACCACGGACTTTTACCGAAGATAGCCTTCTCGATCTACGTCTCCTTTCTTACGTTCGTCATCGTCAACTTCTTCGTCAGCGTCCTGAATGAAAGCTACGAGATGTCCAAGAACTGCGAGGTCGCCGGAGCGCGCGACTTCCAGATTGTGCAGTTCGTCCTGCAGCGATTCAAGAACACCTTCTGGAATAGAGCGCAGGAGACACACGAGTCGTATGTGGATTCTGACGGTAAGTTTACCCGGGAGACTGTTTAGCACTGGTTAGTCTTGTTACTGAGTATTGTTGTCGTCATTTCAGTCGCGTTCAATGCATCCATTGACCTGGTGGAAATGAGGCTGAACGCGGTGGAATCCCTGCTGAACAGGCACAGTGCTGCGCTGCGCACATGGGACCGTGCTCATGCCCACCTGAGTGTGGATGGGAGACTTGGTCGCAATCCAAAATGAGCGAATAATCAGCAAGTGTTGCGTGTAAAATGAGAGCTAGAAAAAAGCAATACAAACTATTTTACTTTGAAAGAGGAATTTAAGATTCAAGCGCTGCACTTGAAAAAAATTGTATCTAGACGAGAAATTGATGCACTGCTAGCTACTCCGAATTTTAAAAGGCTCGGAAGTGACTGATTAACTCGTCCTCATTTTGCCGATTTGCAAGGTACTTAGAATGGTACATGTAGACTACAAAGCATAGACTTTTTGAACGACATTTTTCTGGCCCCGATTGAGTTTGCTTTATGACAAACGTGTGTCTAACTTTGTTTTTATCCTGCGTGCATCTGTTTTTGCGAGATTTTTTGGCTTGTTGCCACCCAAAATCTTTTTTCTTTGTACTACTTTAAGTCCCTTATTTAGTGTTCTCTATTTCAAACTCAATTTGTTACTTTTAGCGACTGTCAACGATATTCTTATTATACAATCATTCTTCAACAGAAGCAGCAGTCTGCAAGTCAGCAAGTAAGATAATTCCTCACAGAATTGGAAAGGCACGTTACTGATTTTTACGTTAGAATGTTGAAACCTTTTCTATGCTGGAAAAGCACTACGCTAAGTTTATACTTTTAAAGGGTGATTATATGATTATGTTTATTCAGTAGACGTAGAAAACTTAATTATTAAATATTTGGCCGGCCGGAATAATTAAAAAACATGCAACGTTTCATGCAGGTAAACTATAACGTGCATGATATGTGAATTATAGCTAGCTATAAAATTATTTAGAAACCAGAAAATCCAGAATCAAGTGTAAAAAAAAAGTGGCTACGAAAACAGTAGCTAATACACCAAGTGTATGATACGATCGTTTAGATAGCTCATGAAGCGTTGTTTGAATTAATTTGCCCGCTGCTAATATAAACTGCTATATAGTAATAATGCATAGTTATAAATGACGAGAGTTGATGATTATTTTTAGAAAATAGGATTTTCTAGACCGAATAAGGTATTTAAAATTCGACTCAGAATGTTTTCAGAAATCAGAAAACTCGTCAAAAGGTAAAAATGCGCATGGTTATACGTGATGATTGTGTCACTTGGCTTTGCACATTGAAAAAACGGCACTGTTAAATATTAGCTACATTAAGTGTCGACGTTCTTTAAATGCGATGTTTATTCTTTTCACTTACATGTCATTATTTTCAAATATTCCATTGCAAAGTAGCTCTTTCTCAACAATATTTTTTCTAATCGATATTTTATCTAGTTAACTAAAAATCCAAGCGTATTAAATTGGTCTGGATAATTTAAGTAATTCATCGCTGCCACAGGATGCGTTCGAGCAATTTTAGACTGGTTTGATATTTTTTAGAATTTGGAGTTTACTGCATGCGGGAATAAAACAATTTTAAATTAGCCAGTAGTATTTGTGAAACAATAATGGCTTAATTAGGCTAACATGAATAAAAATAGCTCGTAAAAAAGGTATAACGATGCAACAATATTTTTATCTTTGCTGGTAGTTTTAACATTCTTAATCCGGCCTAAATTGCATATTTTGAATTGATCCGTATAGCTTCTGTAGCTATTTAAATTAGTCACACGGGGCACAGATACTATGTTTTATTATCTGTGGGCGGACTCAACACGCACCATTAGCTACTATCCGTTTAGTCTTTTTTCAGGCCAACCGATTAGTAAATTACTCACGCACATACTCACTAAATTTTTTTTTAAAGCACTATTCTAATTTTATTTACATCGTAATCACTCTGCCAAAGATTTTTTAAAAAATATGTGTTCATTTTCTAAGATCTTGATGATGATGCGGCGATACCTGATACAAAGAGATTGAGATACCGAAATTAAAATACAAGTTGTTAAATCTATTACATTTTCGTCGTGGCTCCTTTTGTCGCACTTATTAAATTCATTGGCTTCATACACCTGCTTATTTCTAACACTTTTTAGCATTTACAAGTACGAGTAGCTACACATCGAAAGGAAAAGTCATGTTACTCGTAACTAATATTGATCTTGTATATAAGCTCGCACTCTTCCAGGCACAGACGGAAGTAGATGCAGATCAAAAGCCTTGTAGTTTTCAATTAATTTATTGATGTTATAAAGTTTCACGAAACGAGAGCAAAAAGTCCACGTAGCCAGTAGCTTAGGTGTATATGTATGTACACGTACATGTATATGCAGCATGCTATACCTATAAGTCGTTGCAAAACCTAACGTGACATTATGGCTGTGAATGAAGAAAAACAATCTCAAAAGTGCAGCAACCTTAACAGTTCGGTTTTAAAAATGGTTTTATTGAGGCAGCATTATTAATTTAAAGAAGATTAATTTGCTTGCATGCATCGTAAACTCCGAACGCTATTATATTCATGCAATCTACCGTACGAAAAATAAAGTAACCTGGATTCGACTCAGTGCATGGCCGAAGTGGCTAATAAGGTTTTAAAGCAAGAAAAAATGACTTGCGACTTTCATGCGATTCAAGTCCCTGAGAGGTCGAACAACCCACAAAGCACAAGTGCACATGCACGAAAATTTAGAAAGTTAGGGCCGCTGTGCAGCCTGGAAGAGTCTATACACATGCGTGTATGTTTGTGTTCGGGAATTAGCAGAAGGGCTGTTGACTGCATGACATACTTTTTATTTGTCACTTAAGCAGCCTCAGCTGTGAAAGACGTTTATAAATATATTTCTTAATTTACGCCCGTACATTAAATAATTATAATATAGACTAACCACGTAATCAACAAGGGAAAGCCAATGTGATCAAAACCGTTCAATCATACATGTTTTAAGCATACTGCAAAGTGCTACCGGTATAAAGATAAATAATACGAAAAATACGCTTTAGATACTTTTGAGTATCTATTAAAATAAAAGGTACTATTTTAACATGTACCTTAAAATAGTTTAAAAGTTTAATGCTACAAAAAGAAGAAGCAGGAGTGCACCAAACCGCCCTAATTTTATATTCGACCTCTTGTCCGACAGGCGCTAGCCTTCCCTCCAATTCTCAGTAAACTTTGAACCGAGTTCAGCTGAGTTTTCCAGGATCTTCAACGAAGTGTTATCTTAGGAATCGAAATTCAGTGCCAAATGTTCTGTTCAGCCATCGCTGGCAAGCATCGGCTCGAATCTGCAGTTGTGCACGACGCAGGCTTTAGTTCAAAATCCGTCGGCTGAATGTCCCGCTGCAGGTTGGAGATGCGGCATACATTTTTAGAAATATTATGTCACGCTAATGTTCTATGATGTTCTTGTTCTAATAGTAAAGAAGAAAAGCAAGTAAACGTCTAATAAATTTAAGCATTATAGCGGTTTATAACAATACGCTTGTCTCTTTATTTTTTAACCTCAATCTGAACATTTCTTCTTCCATCGAATCGACTTTAGTCTTCATTCAATGCATAGTCTTCAATCGAACTGACAGTCATGGAAGGTGCAGTTATAGAAACTGAACCTTGGCCAACGTATATGTATTTTTCGGATTTACTCCTGTGATTTTACGAGTACGTTAGTTCTTTCTTTTCTTTCTTTTTTCTCCGATCTTGTCTCTTATCACAGAGCAAAAATAGATAGATAGATAGATATGAGCTATGACTTGTCAACCTCAGCTTATTTTTAAGAATTTATAAGCGCTATAAGAGCCATAGACAAGTTCTCGCCTCAGACTTTCTACAAGACTCGTTCTTCTTCTTCTTCGTTGCCGTAGCCGTCATGGCTGTGGGGGCACCCATTTATGCAGGCCAGCTTCCGCCACCACTACCTATCCTTCGCTGCTCTTCTTAACCTTTCCATTGTCCTTCCTTCAGGTCATCCTTCCACTGCCTTTTCGGTCTTCCTCTTCTTCTTTTACCTTCTATTCCTCCTCGAATACAGACATTTGCCACCCCTCCCTTCCTCGTCTGATGTCCGTAATATCTGAACTTAATTTGATTGATAATCTCTTCTACAGATTCTGGTTCCTTTTCCAATAGTACCTCCGTCAATTTACCCCAAACCCAGGCATCTGTCTTTTTCTCTTTCATGGTATTCGTTAGCATTATTCTGTAGCATTTAATTTCAAACGGTGTGAGTGTCTCCATACTTTTCTTCCCCAGAGTCCAGCTCTCGCATCCATAGAGAATATCGAGCGTTATTTTAGTTTGCTCCACAAAGTATTTTACTACTATTTCGCACATACAGTAGACAAATCAATATATGACGCTAACTGGAAATGAGACTTCCGATAACCTCCCCCACCAAATCAATTGTAATTCTCCAGTTTTCAGCGCTAAGTTGTAGCGCTAAGATTTATAAATTTCTTTCATCCAATTTCGTTTATCGCAAAACTAAATGCATGACATCACTGTATGAAGTTTGTGTCTCAACACTTGTGCACAGAGCCTGTAAACGCATGCTGTGTATATTGTCACAAGAAAGTATTTGAAATCGCAAAAAACATTTTAAAACATCTTACATTTCAAAAAATCTATTCCGGCATACGCTATCCGCAAAGTACAATGACGATTCAGTATGACATTTTATCAAATAATAATAGAATTTACTGTACGCTGCATTGCTAATACTAAGGATAGTAATAATAATGACTATTGCCATGCAACTAAGAGTATTTGCTTTGCTTATAAAGTGACAAAGTTTTTCATGCTAAGTGTATACAATTTTTTGAGGGAGTAAAAGATTACACTTGGACTCTTTCTAGTGAATAGCTAAATACGAGCGTAAATTTACTTTTGTTTCTCTTCGGGTCGAGCATTTATATATTGAGCGCAAGGTGCTTGGTGAGAACCACTTCTGCGTGCATAAAATGTAACTATCCAGTGCAAAATTTCGAATTCCGCCGACGTATGAAAGAAATCCGACGTATCCGACGTCGATGTCGCTTGAAAATGGGAATTTTTCAATTACGCCGAGGGATAATGACGTCATACGTCACCTGAAGGTCGGTGTAATGCAAAACAATTGACTCATCGACGTCGGATTGCTGTAGGGTACCAGCTACAGTCAGCGAAAACTTTTATGATTAAAAAACGTCGTTATCTAGGTAAAAATTGTTCAAACGCATCTTCTAAGCTGCACCTGTGGCCGCAAAGGTATCGCCAGTATAGCTGACAATGCCCTCGCTGGATTTCGCAGCAGCCAACGGCCAGTGCAGCTCTGTCCACTTGGTCACTTCTCCAGATTCGCTCAAAGTTCCCGTGACAATTCGACCGCTCCTCCATCCGGCCGGCAGGCGAACAGTCAGATGCTTTTGAAATCGAACGCCAGGTGGTCCAAGAAGCAGCGTCTGAGCGCCCAGTACAGCCAGTTGAAGGCGTTGAAGACGCCCGAGAGCCAGTGCGTTGGGTGGAACCTCCAATGTGGCGCCCGTTCGCGAGCAGCGCAGCTGCCCTCCGGCAAAGTCAAACAGCCCTGTGCATAGAGCTATGGGCTGTTGTTTGCGAAGTTTCACTGGGTCTCCAACGTGAGCCGATAGCGGACAATCGTTCGAGCAGCAGCTGCCTGACGGGCTGTACCGCTGCTGAAACTGTTGATCCTCCATGTGATGAACGCAGGTCATCCATTCGTTTCTGTCGTGTTTTTCACTAATCATTGAATAGATTGGCAGCTCCAAGTCTTGCTTGTTGGACTCTGCTCGGATTCAGTATTGTTTAAGCTGAATAGTTTATTATATACATAAAAAGCAATTTGCTACTCAGAAAACACATTGAAGGCGACTCACTTGAACAGCAGAGACTGGGCTCCGACAACGCTCTGATTAATCGTTCGTCCTTTTCAGCCAGCCAGAGTGTCTGGCACTGCTGCAGATGAATGAGGCCGTCGAGTCCAGCTAGCAACGGGTTCAAGTCCGGCTGGTCCACCGTGAACCCCCCAGTGAATAGGTGGCTGCACCATCGCTCCATCCTGCAGCTGTCTTGGTAAAGACGCTTCGAGCCGCGCTCTTTACGAATCTTCTTCACCACCATGCGATTGGCGGCTCGCACGTATAGCACAATGGGAGCCAGCTGAGCAAAGCAGAGACGGTCCACCGCCACCGGGTTCAAATCTAGGACGCAATGCTTGCCGCGGGCAACCACAGAGCGAATTTCGGATAGTTTCACCTTGCAGTGGAACCACCGGGTTTTAAGTTGAAATTTCAGAGCATAAGCGGGAAATTAGCAACTCATAAATATCAGGTCACTTAAACTCACTGTGGGTCCCGAATGCTTCGGTAGCTCGAACCTGTCTGGATGAGTAGCTACTAAATAGTTCCGCACGCGGTCGGCAAACGGACCAAATATGACCACAGGCCGGCAGAAGGTTGCCCGGCGTTGAGCCACCCGCTCGTACGGAGGGAACGCTGTTGGCAGCTCGCTGCCAGCGTTCGCCATGACGATCTGGTCAGCTCGATTTGCGCACGGAATCAAAGAGGCCTCGGTCTCGGCTGGCAGCGGATGAACTCGCACAGCCTCCCAGCTACCAACAACTCCGCCTACAAGAGTATCTCTTACCTGGAACACGGAATTTCGTCTAAAAGCCGTCTCGCCCGGCGCCGGGGTCGAGTAGGTAAAGTGCGCCCGCACGAAGAAGTTTTCCCCCGGTTTTTGGCTCGCGACGAAAGCTCGATAACCAGCCTGGTCGTAAATCAAACGAACCTGAAGCTCTTGGCCGTTAGCTCGCAGTAGTAAAAGCATGGCCTCTTCCTTCGTGGCTCGGGCAATGCTCTTTTCGTTGATGGCGAGTAGTCGGTGGCTCGGACGGATGCCCGCTCTATCGGCTGCGCCTCCTGGGGTCACCTGGCGCACAAATATTCCGACCGCATTACCACCGTCCAGCCGCACGCCGATCGATCCGTCGAGGTCGGGCACGACCCGGATGGTCTTCTCGCCTGGTTGACTGTCTGGCGCGTCGGTAAGTTGACTATATCGGGTGCGACTTGACGAAAAGTGTTGACATTCCTCGATAAAGCTCGATGGAAGATTCCATGTTTCACTTGACGGCTTTCCTAGATAGAAAGTCGCCTTCTCGGCTTGCCTTGGCGGCAGCAATTCATCCATGAATTCTTGTATATCTTTTCTATTGACAATATTGGATCCGGACTTGATTAAATTATTTGATTTCTTCGCGTCAGAGCTCCCGCAAAGAGGTTGACTGATCAGTGTGCGTGAATTATTGGTATTTCTGCTCTCTTCTGCGTTTACAGACCTGGAATTTTTTTCCGGCCATGAAAAGTCTTGAAAATAATTTGACGCGTTTGTTTGCTGTTGACGTTCGGGAAAATGCGCTGGCTTCGTAACAATTTCCTGATTCTCCTTTGGCTCCCTCACCGAGGATACACCGGACGTTTGAGATATTAACGGTCGACTTTGATCTACGCTGGAGCTCCACTTTGACTGCTCCATAACGACTAAATTTGATTCAGGGAGGTTTATTGTCGGCTTGACTATTTTTCTGTGCACAAACGATTGATCATATTTCCGACCACCCTGCACATCTGATTGTCTACCGTAGCCATTGCCGACTTCTGTCTTACTTTGCTGTGTCTCGGTAAGTCGTTTATCTGTCATTGGACGCTCTTGAAGTAAAGAGGCAGCGGTACTTGACAATACCAATTTTGGCTGCAAGCCTGTTGTTTGTCGAACTTCGTTGCGAGCTTCGGCTTCAGCTGGCAGTTGCCGAAGCTCCATCGGATCGGATGTCGTTCCAAATTTCCGAAGCCTAATCGGCTCAGCTGAATTAAGATTTCTCGTGTTCTTGCTATCCGAATAGTTGTTTGGATTTAGCCCGTTACTGACAGCCCTGTGAACCCGTGAAACCGCTTGGCCATCTACTTGACCAGCAGTCTGTACTTGAACTCTGACGTCATGCGAGTCAATAAGCAGCTGAGCTCCGCGACTTTCATATGAACCTGCTTTTGTCGTTTGCAGGTGGTCACTCAGTCTTGATGACGCACCAGGTTCGCCGCTGAGCCCTTTGTTGTTGTAATCTTCGAGGCCAGTGACAAGGTCTGCTCCCAGGCAATTGGTATGGTTGCCTTTTAGTTTTTGAAGATACTTTGACTCTTTCATGCCATTAGACAGAGTTATAGATTTCTCTTTTTCCATTTTCTGGCTTACATGTGAAGGATACTGCTGTTGTTTCTGTTTTTCATTTGTGACGCTTCCATTAGATTGTATTGCAGATTGTGAGCCCACCTTGGAAAGTGTCAAAGGTCCCATATTGGCTAGCTTGAATCTTAGTGTGCTGGATTGGGCGGAGTCAACTAGCCGTGCTAAATGAGCTGGAGAAGCCAGTTGGTCCACTGAGACACCGTTGACACTCGCCAGAGTCTTCACTACGGCCAACTGGCACTTTCGCGTTTCTTTTGAAAGCACGGCGAAAGTCACTTCAACTTCAAAGTCTTGCAGTTCCTTGCCGTCCAGAATGCACGATCCATTTGTACAGCCGCCAACGGGGTCCTCACGGAAGTCAGGCTTCCCCGGTCCGACGATTCCAGATGCCCTGGCATTGAGAGTCCGCTCGATAAGCAGGTTGACCACAGGACTTCGCTGCAGCATCGCGATGGCTTCATCGTGAGTTACACGACGCATCGAGGAACCATTGCAGCCCAGCAGCAGGTCACCCGGCTTGAGGACCTTGTCAGCCGGGCCGCCTGAAATCACCGTGCAAACATAAACACCTCCTGGCGCCTCGTCGATGCCAGCCACGGGGTGCATCGGTCGACTGTCAATGCCTCCGGATATTTCGATGCCTAAGCCGAAATTCGGAGACCTGGACAGAGTCACAGTCAACTGAACAGTCTCCATGAAACTGCAGGAGGCGAGCTTTGTAGCGATCTGTGTCTGAAATTATCGTATTGACGATACTCAATATGTATTGGTAATAATAGCGTCATTATTATTTTCCTATGCAACAGACTAAACTAACAGTGTTGGCAAACAAGGTTCTAACTCATGAGAACAAAGTCATTTCTTCAAAATGATTTTACATCCGTCCGCAAAAATGCGTCAAACATGAATTTATAGATTCGAGATTCTAGATTTCCAAAAATTGTAAACGAGACCGGAAAGCCTATAAACTGTTTAATATATGAATTTGAGTTGAATTGTATGCGAGAATTTTTTCAGCTTAGAGTGAGATAAAACTTCGCAAATTCTTAGTTAGCTAGCTAGTTAAAGAAAATCAGCGAAGTCGGGCTGATAAGAACTTCTTTTAAAAAATTTCGTCCTGGCCGGCAGAAAAACATTGGCTAGAGGAGTCGCGACACACCTCTCTTTTTTCTTTTAAATTTTTTGCTAATAAAATCGCGCCATTTCTTAAAAAGCAGATCATTAAAAACGACTGATAAAGCTTTTTTGCTTAACATCCCTGAGACTTGGTCGAAAAATTTTGTAGCCATTTTACGAGCATGGAAAAGATAAGACATTTTAGACCTGTTATGTTGACCATGACAACCAAGCTGTCTATAAATACAGTATACCATAGCTAAGGTGCCATAGCTAAGCTTGTAGAGCTCAATATAATTAGTCAGCTAGACATTGTATACCTAGTCAAGCATGCAAGCTGCATTGCTAATTATCCTGACGCTTGCCTTTGCTTCAAGCAACGCTGCTGCTAGTGTAAAACCGCTCGCTCAGCCATTGAAGGCCGCCGTCCCTGTCAAGGCGGCTGCTGCACCGCCGCCGCCGCCGCCGCCACAAGATGAAGTCTTCTTTGGACAATGCTCCAGAAACAAGTCGTGGGTTGTCTTCCGCGATTATTGCTATCTATATGTGGAAAACCGTGACTACTGGTACACTGCAAATGAATACTGCAAGAGGCAAGGTGGCTACCTGGCTAGCATTACCGACAAAGCTGAGAACATCTTTGTTAGCAAGCTGACGTACTGCGAAAGCGTCTGGACTGGAAGGTACGCCGTCGACGTTGACAAGCTGAGAGAGCCAGACAACTACCGATGGTCAGACGGTCAGACGAGCAACAGTTCGTACCACGCGCACAACTTCTCTAGAATTATCGGCTATCACCAGCCGCTAATTTCGCTTGAAGACAGGTTCTGGTATAACAATCTCTATCACGCCAAGCAGAAGTTTGTTTGCAAAGTTCCCAATTTGGGATCCGGCACCCCGGCCCCGACGCCCTGCCCGACCAACTGGAAGTATCTCAACGGCTACTGCTTCTTCATGCCGAAGTTTGCGGCTACGTACATCGAGGCCGATTTCTATTGCAACGGTCGCGGCGCCCACGTGGCGTCGCTTCACAACGACCTTGAGGTGCGCGCGCTCATCCTGCTGGATTTGAGCACCGACGAGTGCCCGGTGGACGTTTGGACTGGCTTGCTAAAGCTCAATCCGTGCAGGATCGACTACTCAACTGGAGCTTCCGTGTGCTACAGGTGGTCTGATAGGTCAGGTGACTACAGAGGCTTCCCAGCTTGGCAGACGGACAATCCCAACAACGACCTCGTGACAAACTGCGTCGCGCTGAACGGTCGAAAAATCAAATCGGCTCGCTGTCATGAGCGACTCCGTTTCGCATGCAAGAAGAAGGCTTAAAAATCGAGTGATGATTTTTAATAAAACGTTTATCTTTCAACATCTTTGTGATTTTTGTACCGGTAGTGAACTTAATCAAAGGGCTTTGTGGCCGACACCAGCTTGCTTTATTCGGGTTCGTATCCATCGTACTGTATCTACGAGTAATTTGATTAAATTCTATTCAAAGTAAATTTTAAGCAATCATATTTGCATCTAAGTTAGTAAACAAGTAATTAACTTATTACTCCCCACTCCCGAGGAGTGATAAGTCTTAGTAGCATCACATGGTATTTTATTTTATTTGTTAAAACTGATTATAAAGCGCGGAAATAATTTAAACCATACAGTTGCAAATTAGTATTTGATTTCGCATTTCGGAACTAAAATGCTTTTTGATTTCAAAACTTACAATTGAAGCGGCTGGCCGATTCTGATAGCTACAGTAGCTCTTCTCGACCTTGAAAAAGCGGAACACTGAACACGGAACGCCGAACAATGCTTAGAGTGGCGGTGCCAGCTAAATCGCAGAAAAATTTTCCAAAGACATTGTGACAGAAGCGCGCCGACATAAAACCTAGGGGCAGCTGCCCGATGAAAAGACGAAATATAACTGCTCACTGCTTTGCGATTGGCCTTAGCGCGGGTGACAGTTGTGCATCTCATTCATTCAATTTGTTCATTCGCTATTTTTCTATCTCTCTACAGCTGATGAAGCAGTGGACTGGGTTGGGAACTCGGGACAGACAGCCGAAGGCAGTCATTGCTAGTCAGGTCTATAATTAGTATAATTGAGGCTTGCATCGAATAGAGTGAAGTTTCACAGTGCTCCACGTTCTGGATACAGCTATTCCATAAGCGCGCAGGTTTCGAAGAGACTTGCTTATTTTTCTTCCTTTGCCAAAACTTAGCTAAGCTACTTTTTTAAACTTTGAGGACAAAAAAAGAACTTTTTCGAAACAAATTTTCTAAATGCAGCATTCAAACTAGCTGTGTAGGCGGCACCAATATAATAAAAGTAATAAAAAGAAATGCACGAAAAGTAATTAGCTACTATGCCTCTTTGTCCTTTCATCTTTAAATTGGTATTTTTAACTAGTAAACAAAGCAGGTACCCATTAGCCAAAATTGCAATGGCAGTCTAGAGCAAGCTGACCTACGTCTTAACAATTGCCAAATGGTCTAGCTATGTGTAAAATCGTTTAGAATCAGTTCAGTTCGCGAGTCAGATACTGCGCGCTCTACGGCCATGCACAAAGACATAACTTAAAGTACGAGCGTAAAACTTTAAATCATTATTTAGCTAATTACTTAAATTTGATTTACTCTCGAATATCCTTATTTTCCGACATCGCGGCAACGTCTGCTGACGACGATCCCGAGATCTATCCATGCTGCTGACAAATATGTACTTTTGCATTTCATTGACGGATATAACGACGTCATGATTGTCGGCTAAATGACGGCCGAAGTCGCCGCGACGTCCGATTGTTGTAGGGGATTACACTAAAATTTAGCAAGACTAACCTGTACTACGTGCAGTTGTATGTACGTGACAGTGCGATTTACATATACTATCTACGCCAGGATCTAAAAAGAAAGCTTAGCTACTGCCTTCCAAAAATTGAATTCCGACAAACTTACTGCTGGAAAACTGACTGCCATCATGTGCACATACAAATCGCCAGTTAACTATAGATTCTAATAAATTCTAGATGACGACTTAATTTTCAAATAATTTACTAGAAAAGTCAAAGCAAGCATACTTTTGATTTTACAGTTTTCCCCTCCTAATTCGATTCTCGTAGACGTTCAGGCATTTCAGCCAAGTTTTGTCCCTAATTTTTCAGCAC
Organism: Macrostomum lignano; assembly: GCA_002269645.1. Lineage (NCBI taxonomy): Eukaryota > Metazoa > Platyhelminthes > Macrostomidae > Macrostomum > Macrostomum lignano. The sequence continues at coordinate 5,062 of NIVC01003063.1, read as the reverse complement.
AGTGGCGTTGCGCACAGTGGCGTTGGATTTTATATATCAGCAGGGGTACAATTAAAATTTTAAAACCAAAAATATAAAACGACAAATTCCTAAATTTTGCATATTGTTTTGGGAATCAGTGTCCCTGGGCCAGACTATAAGCATCTAATTAAAACACTGAGCATGATCTACTTAAAATACTTTACTCGAAATTTGGCGCCAAAAACCGAAATTTTGAATTATTTTCCGTTTTTCGGGTACCACACATTGAAATATATACATGAATCTTATGCTTACATTTTTTAGTTTTTTTTGTTTAAAAGTTTAGGGGACAGAAAAAAGTAAGCTTATATTATTTAGCATGGAAGCTTTGTTTAGATGTTGTGAGCACGATAATTTAAAACGTAACTAACTTAACTGTACAGTTGCGTGCAATTACACGTGCAGAATGCATGTGTTTACGACTAATTAGTCGTGACTTTTTAGATTATCAATAAAAAGCAAGGAAAAAACTATGAGAGCCAACCTCTTAATTGATCTACCGTTTTGTGGTCCATAAAAAGTTCATGCAGCTATATTATCTTTGTCCCTTTTGTCGTCCTTATTGAATTAGAGCTACTAATTAAGTAAAAATTATTCATTTTCTTTTTTCCAAGTGCTTAGTGATGTATGAATGTATATATCAAATTTTAAGTGAATTTTTTTAAACGTTGATAGCTAAGAAACATAATAAACCTCTAATTTCTATGAAAAATACTGTCCAATAGTGATTCTTCTTTATTGTTAACATATGTCTTAATTACATTTTATACAATACTTGGTAATAAAAGGGTGTTTTTTCGATTTATTTTGTTAAATAAAAATGATATTTTCAAAAAACTTAAATTTTGTTTCAACTTTATAAAATTTATTAAAAAATAAAGTTTAAATTAAGTTTGGAAAATTTGTATGTTCAATTTTGTTACTGATTTACTGATTGTTGAATGTGTTTAATTTTTATGTAATAATGCAGGTTTATATTTATTTTTTATATAATAGAATATTCAACATTATATTCAATTGTTTAGTAAATTTGTAGTATACACTAGTTTTATTTAGAAAGCACTATATGATATCCTATGTACAAAAAATAAGTTGGCTCTATCAATTTATCTATCATCTATCTAGTTTCAATTCTAGAAATAGTGAGTTTAACTCTTAAGAAGGCTCCTGTCTCCTATTTTTAGCTAAAGTAAAAGTAGAAAAAAGATAAAAACTTTTAATTTACAACAAAACTGGAACAGTTTTACTACAGAGGTCAATGTAATTCTTGACTTTATTAAAAATTGGTTTGTGTGCTATTTCTTTCTTTTAGTTTTCCCATCATGTCATTTGTTCAAATTACATCAACTTTTTTAAAAATGCTCTTTGCAGGGGCAGATTAACTCAGATTTAAAAAATTGCACTAAAGTATGTTAGATTCCATTTAATTTGGAGTTCATGCACGAAAATTATACTGCGCTTCACGCACATAAAGGCCTATTCTAAAGACGCAGTGAGTGTATATGCCTGTGACGGTGAGCGAGTGTTCGAGTGCGTGCCTGCGGACAGTATTGGCGAGCTTGCATGTGCTCAGGAGTCAGCGGAATGACCAGAATTGCCTCAGCGCCCGTCGTGGGATGATGTCGACAAAGTTGTTGCTTATTTTACTTATCGGAGAACCTGCCCCCCCCCCTGCGTACGCCACCGCCTCGAATTGCAACGACCTTCGGCCCTGCAAACTACAACTTAACTAGCTAACATTAATTAATTGAAATAAAAACCAAAGAAACAACATATGTTGCTTTAATTAAATAAATCAGCCAACACATTTCAGTCCGTCAAGGGCCGTCTTCAGGGTCTGAGAAATATACTCAGCAACATTGAAAAGTCGCCAACATTTGCTCCCAGTGAGCAGTATCTTTCAACCAGAGTCTATCACCTGGCCAACCATTTTGGTATTAAAAAATTCTTGAAAAAAACAATGAAAACCGGGCGGAAGCTTCAATCCATCCAATCTTCGCCCTCCACTCTTCCCAATCCCACATCACCCAGCCCAACTCTGCGTCGCGTGGCGCAAGTTGCGTCACTCAAAAGTCAATACTGGGCTGGAATTCACTGCGCACTTGTGACTTGGTGTAGTTTGATTCAAATATGCTAATCCTAGATTCTGTTTGACAACGATCGATAATTTTGAACTGTTAAGTTTGCTTCTTGTCACAACAGCTATTGTAGCCGAGAAGGAGTTCTTTTCTCGCTCTAGTGTATATGTATTATGTCTTTTGCATGGTTTTCCCTATATATAGGAAATTTTCTGATCCACAGAACAAGATAACTTGTACACAACACCTGTCACCAGAGCTAGAGGAACACGCGGGACTTGAGTCTGCTTATATATTGACCGAACTGGCAATAGCGAAAGACAACCTTGATAGGCGGTTAAAGAACTTTGAAAGTTAATTAGATTTTCTTGTATTTCCAGCCAACTATTCTGGCCTTAGTCTTTGCCAGCCTGGCCGCCATAGCTGTTTCAGTCGCTGCCACAGCCGCCGCCGCTTCCGATGATGTGTTAGTTTTCCGACGCCGTGGCATTCCCAGGTCGGATGGCTCTGGGACAGCCTCAGCTGGGAGGCCGCTGAGTCTGGCGGTCACCAAAAGGTGCCACTGGGAGGTCAACTATCAATACGTCTTTACGGTCGCGGTCTGCAAGCACTCGACCGGCTAGCCTTTGCCAATACCCATCACGACAATGGCCTGTGTCTGGATGCCAAACTGCCTACTAGTTTCAGATTGAAACCTGGAGAAACTGGTCTAACAGCTGTTGCTATGGTAACCGTGCCTAGCGATCTGGTGCCAATGCCGTCGGGCGGTTATCTACTACTGTGTCTACACGGTAACTGGACTACAAAGGTGGCAAAAAAATCGGATTCTACTGAAGAGCATCGGTGGCGCTATCCTGGTGGCTCTGACGGCGGACCAAGGTTCTACGTGACTAAAGAAACACTGCCTTTGTGGGCTAAGATTTGCTTTACAGTGGCTCTGATGTTACTGTCCGGTAAGATAGGAAGCTGGAATACTCTGTGGGCCAGTGCATTGGGTTTTAAGCCACTTGGATTTAAGCTGGGAAAGTCTAAATTTAGTTAACCCAAACTTGAAGAACTGGGTACAATTTTGATGAAGCTACGATAGTCTAAGGTGCAGGTTGATAAAGCAAGAATAGTCTAGGTGCGGTTTGATGATGAAGCTAGGAGTGTCTGGATGCAGTTTGATGAAGCTTGAAGAATCTAGGTACAATTCGATGAAGCTAGGAGACTCTCGATGTAATTTGATGAAGCTTAGGAGAGTCTAGGTGCAGTTTGATGAAGCTAGGAGAGTCTGATGCAGTTTGATGAAGCTTGAAGAGTCTAGGTGCAGTTTGATGAAGCTAGGAGAGTCTGGGTGCGGTTTGATGAAGCTTGAAGAGTCTGAAACAGTTTGATGAAGACAATATTAGGTTTGTGCAAAGATTAATAACATTTAGAGTTTATAAAATCATGTTGAATTTGAAATATTATGCATCAATTCTGGCCTAAACATGCAGGCCTGTTCTCGGGCCTGAACCTCGGCCTGATGGCTTTGGACATTGGTTGAACTAAAGATCATCTGCCGCGCCGGCAGCCCGTCAGAACGGGCGCACGCCAAGAGAATAATCGCCGCGTCGAAAGAGGGGCAATTTCTTGCTGTGCAGCCTGTTGCTAGCAACGTTGTTGTCAACACCACCCTGTCAATCATATTGAGCTCGCTAATTGGCGATGGTATAACCACTGTGATAGCGGCATCTTTGGTATTGTGCTGTTTGGCGAAATTATTCCTCAGGCTGTGTGCACCCGTCACGGATTGGCTATTGGCGCATTTACCCTGCCAATTACCATACTGTTTATGGCTTTAACTGCTCCAATCAGCTTTCCATTGTCCGTACTGTTGGACAAGATACTCGCCAGGATTTGAGACAGGTAAGCTTAACGCCTAGAGACATTTTCGGCAGTGATGATGAAGGATACGACTGAAGCCTACATGTACAGAGTCTACAGTGTGTTAACAGATGGCGACATTTTCGTCGCTTTCAATAATGCCAGCCTTTTATCCTAATAATATCGAGCTTGAATTAACTACGGTCCTCTTTTCATTTTATCTCATTGCTTGCGATTTCTGTATCGCAGTACGAGGTGTATTGCATGTTGAGGTCATTTTCATTGCAGGCAAGTTGTTGTGGAATCATTAAGAAGTGATCTCTGAGCGAGTTCACTGATTGATCTGATGGAAAGTCACTGATTGATCTGATAGAAATTCACTGATTGATCTGATAGAAAGTCACTGATTAATCTGATAGAAAGTCACTGATTAATCTGATAGAAAGTCACTGATATGATGAAAATGCACTGACTGATCTAATAGAAATACATTGATTGATCTAATAGAAAGTCACTGATTGGTCTGATAGAAAGTCACTGATTGGTCTAATAGAAAGTCACTGATTGATCTGAAAGAAATTCACTGATTGATCTGATAGAAACTCACTGATCTTTCTGGTAGAAATTCACTGATCTTTCTGATAGAAATTCACTGATCTTTCTGATAGAAATTCACTGAATAGTCTGATAGAAATTCACTGATCTTTCTGATAGAAAGTCACTGATTAATCTGATGGAAAGTCACTGATTGATCTGATAGAAATTCACTGATTAATCTGATAGAAATTCACTTGATTGATCTGATAGAAAGTCACTGATTAATCTGATAGAAAGTCACTGATTAATCTGATAGAAAGTCACTGATATGATGAAAAATGCACTGACTGATCTAATAGAAATACATTGATTTGATTAATAGAAAGTCACTGATTGGTCTGATAGAAAGTCACTGATTTGTCTAATAGAAAGTCACTGCATTGATCTGAAGAAATTCACTGATTGATCTGATAGAAACTCACTGATCTTCTGGTAGAAATTCACTGATCTTTCTGATAGAAATTCACTGATCTTTCTGATAGAAATTCACTGATCTTTCTTGATAGAAATTCACTGAT
>NIVC01003062.1:0-34202 GCA_002269645.1 Macrostomum lignano | reverse complement strand
AAGAAAATAATATGAAGCCAATCTTTCATTGTGGCATCTGATAGTTATAGAAATTTGAATACGAGTCGCGTTCAACTAGTGGGATTCTAACTCTGTTAGTTCTACGAGCGTACGACCAGCTGATGAAGAGTATGACTTACTACTTTTGGACGCCCACAGAGACAGTTTTAGATTGAACATGATGGTCTTCTCACTCCGCAGACAAGCCAAAGTCACCCGGAAAGCCTACAGAAGTCTTAGATTGAACATGATGATGTGTCTTCTCACTCCGCAGACAAGCCAAAGTCACCCGGTGAGCCCACAGCCGAAGAGGTCGGCGCCGACTTCGTGTCGCTTACTTGGCAGCGCCCAGTCTCAGACGGCGGCGGCCGCATCACCGGATATCACGTTGAGAAACGCGAGGCGGGCAGTGATACCTGGGCTCGGTGAACTTTGCGCCGATTCCGAACACCACCTTTAACATACCCGGCCTAGTGGAAGGTAAGGACTATGAATTCCGCGTGTTCGCCGAGAACGAGGCTGGCTTGAGCGAGCCGTCAGGCGCATCGCGCAAGGTGCCGGTCCGCGATCCGAACTCGGCGACCCTGCCGGAGTTCACCGCGCAGCTGAAGCGGCTGCAAGTCAACGAAGGCAAGCGGGCCGAATTCGAGGTGCAGGTGACCGGAACACCGCCGCTAGACGTCACATGGTTCAAAGGTGTTCGCGAACTGGCACCGGGAGGACGATTGGACATGGGCAAGGATGGAGACAGGTGAGAGATTGCCGAGTAATTTGGAGCAGTCCTTTCCTTTCCTTGAAATGGGCGTGTCAGTCCTCCTCTAGACAGAGTAGCTCAGCGTTAACACGTCCGACTCTAGTGCCGATGTCCCTGGGTTTTATACTGAATAATTTTGGGATTGGTACAAGGTAATTAGCCTTGGAGCTTGAGGTAAGATTCAAGCCCATGAGGGCTACCTCCAAGGCACAGAGTGTGTACGGGCACATGCCTGACGAACTTCTGGGCTTGCGCACGCATTTTTCTGCGTGTGCGTGCTCAGGGATCAGCGGAATGGGCTTGACTGCTTGCCTCTCACCGGCCGAGGGTCGACTGTAGCCCTGATGTGTGGCAGTGACCAAAGCCCGCCTGTGACTTCCTACCTTTGCTGTAGGTCAGACGGGTAAATGTGTTCCGACGTGTTTTAACTTTATTTGAACTCACCGCTGGCGCAGGTACTACCTGACAATCAACAACTGCTCCGCCGAGGACGCAGACGAGTACAGCGTCCGCGTCTCCAACAAGGCTGGGTCTCGAAGCAGCCGCTCGGACCTCGTTATCCGCTTGGAGCCGCGCATCAAAGTCCCGCCCCGATTTGAGAAGCCCACCGTGATGGACAAAGGCGACAGTTTGACCATCAAGCTGCCGTTCTCGGCCTGTCCGAAGCCAACGTCCACTTGGAAGTTAAACGGTTCGGATCTGAAGATTGGCGGTCGCAAGCTGGAAGCCGAGCAGAAAGAGCGCCACTGTGTGCTGACGGTGAACGACCTCAGCCGGGAGGACTCGGGAGTCTACTGCTTAACGCTGGAGAATGACCTCGGCGCCACGTCAGCCAGTGTGGAGCTTCGCGTCAACGACAGGCCGGAGCCGCCGCGTGGTCTGCACCTGGAGTCAGCGACCGAGACTAGCTTGGTGTTTACCTGGCAGCCGCCTCCGGCTGACGCCGACGGCGCTCCCGCCTACATCAGCGGCTACGACATTGAGAAACGAGAGTTGCCCGACGGCCAGTGGGTCCGCTGCTGCCAGAGCCGCTTCACCCAGGCCTCAGTTGAAAGCTCCCTGATGCGCGGCCGGCAATACGAGTTCCGCGTCGTCGCCGAGAACCTTCACGGCCGGAGCGACCCGTCGGAGCCGTCTGGACCGCACCAGCTGGCCGAGGAGGCGGTGAAGCCGCGCCGGGCCGGGGCACAGCAAGCTGGGCTGCCCGCCGAAGGCAGCCTGCCGAAGCCGGACAACTACGACAAGTTCTACACAAATATGTGGGACAAGCAGAAGCGGCCTCTGCCAGCCACCATTAAGTCGCACTCGGTGTTTGACGACTACGAAATTCTGGAACGGCTGGGCAGCGGCGCGTTCGGAGTTGTGCACCGCTGCAAGGAGCTCAGCACTGGCCAGTACTTTGTCGCCAAGTTCATTCAGACTCCTACGGCCATCGAGAAACAGACGGTAAGGCAGGAGGTGGCGGTGATGAACGCCCTGCACCATTCGAAGCTGATCAACTTGCACGACGTCTACGAGAGCGTCCAGGAGACGGTGCTGATTGTGGAGTTTCTGTCCGGAGGCGACCTGTTCGACCGCGTGGCCGACGACTCGTACAAAATGACGGAGGCCGAGGTGATAAAGTACATCCGGCAGGTGTGTGAGGGCTTATTGTACATGCACGAGCAGGGCTATGTGCACCTGGACATCAAGCCGGAGAACATTATCTGCGAGACGTCAAAGTCGACGAACATCAAGCTGGTGGACTTTGGCTTGACAACTAGGCTGGACCCGAACGAGCCGGTCAAGGTTACCATGGCAACGGCTGAGTTTGCCGCGCCGGAGATTGCTGAACACGAGCCGGTTGGGTTCTACACGGACATGTGGGCAGTCGGAGTCCTAGCCTACGTGCTGTGAGTGTATAAAATTGTTATAAACCAAAAATTGCTATCCAAGCGATGCCAAACTCGCATGACAGACAGAAAAATGTCCGACTGTAAAGCACTCGGGTTCGAGTGCGTGGTTCGTGCACGAAAATTTGCCTTTTTGACTTGTCATGACCTTCTCAACAATTAAGGCCAACATATCCTCTAAGGTACAGTTTTGCACTGCCAACGATTACAAAATCACAAGCCGGTAAACACCGTGGGACCGTATGCTTGAGTACAACAACAACGATGACAACAACAGCCACAACAAAGCAAAATACGAGTAAAACTTGATTTTAGCGTTCATAAAACAGAAATATGAAGATGCATTGAAATCCTACGGTACAGGTAAACATACTTGCACCATCGAACTTTATAAGGTTCCTTTGTTTTGGGAGATTACTACTTCGAGTAATAAGAAGTCCCTGCCGCATTCTCAATCCACGTTACCCGCATTTTCTCCCATCAGGCTCAGCGGTCTGTCGCCATTCCTTGGCAACGACAGCTACGAGACCCTCGCCAACGTCCGCCGCTGCGAGTGGGAGTTCCAGCGCGACGCCTTTAGTTCGGTGTCAGACGATGCGAAGGACTTCATCAAGAATCTGCTGGTCAGGCGGGGCGAGAAACGTCTGACGGTGCACGAGGCCCTGGAGCACCCCTGGCTGCTGGAGGGCCGCAGTCTTGATGGCCTCGACAAGCGAATCGCGGCCAGCAAGTTCGAGAAACTGCGGCAGAGGGCGCAGGATTTGCACGTGAGCGCATGGCATGGGGTCAACAAGTGCAGTCTCCGAGGGGGGAAGGTTCACTGTAGGAACTCACTTCACTGCAGCGACTTCCTCAGTTTTTTTGACTTGTCTATAGATTCTGAACCCCAATAATCTCACCAAATCAATCTCACCCAATCAATCTCACCCAATCAATCTCACCCAATCAATCTCACCCAATCAGTCTCGCCCAATCAATCTCACCCAATCAATCTCACCCAACCAATCTCACCCGATCAATCTCACCAATCAATTTAACCCAATAAATCTCACCCAAGAAGTCTCACCCAATCAATCTCACCCAATCAATTTGACCCAATCAATCTCACCCAATCAATTTGACCCAATCAATCTCACTCGATCAATCTCACCAATCAGTCTCACCCAATTAATCTCACCCAATCAATTTGACCCAATCAATCTCACCCAATCAATTTGACCCAATCAATCTCACCCAATCAATTTGACCCAATCAATCTCACCCAATCAATTTGACCCAATCAATCTCACTCGATCAATCTCACCAATCAGTCTCACCCAATTAATCTCACCCAATCAATTTGACCCAATCAATCTCACCAATCAATTTGACCCAATCAATCTCACCCAATCAATTTGACCCAATCAATCTCACTCGATCAATCTCACCAATCAGTCTCACCCAATTAATCTCACCCAATCAATCGCACCTAATCAATATCACCCAATCAATCTCACCCAATCAATCTCACCCAACACCGCACTTCAGCCCAACTGGTTTGGCATTCTGGGCATCGCTCGCCTGGCTGACTTTGGCTCGCTCAGGCGGCTGCAGATGAAGCAGTTCGAAGTGTACGAGACGAGCTGGGGTGAGTGAAGAGTTTATTGCAAACGAAAGGAATCATCTTATGACAGTACCTGGGTGTATGGCGATAGCTGTGGCTATGAAGCAGGCAAGGATTACGGGAAAATTTAATGTAATCCCTAAAAATAAAATATAGACAAGGCAGTACAGACACCACAGGATAGATATGATAAGATAGACATTGTTTACAGAATAGATTCTGAGAAGGATAGATATTGAAGGATGGACATGACAGGATTAGATGTGATAGGATAAACATGACAGGATTAGATGTGATAGGATAAACATGACAGGATTAGATGTGACAGGATAGACATGACAGGATGGACATGACAGGATTAGATGTGACAGGATAGACATGACAGGATGGACATGACAGGATTAGATGTGACAGTATAGACATAACATGATTAGCTGTGACAGGATAGACATGACATGATTAGATGTGACAGTATAGACATAACATGATTAGCTGTGATAGGATAAACATGACAGGATTAGATGTGACAGGATAGACATGACAGGATAAACATGACAGGATTAAATGTGACAGGATAGACATGACAGGATGGACATGACAGGATTAGATGTGACAGTATAGACATAACATGATTAGCTGTGACAGGATAGACATGACATGATTAGATGTGATGGGATAGACATGACATGATTAGATGTGATAGGATAGACATGACATGATTAGATGTGATAGGATAGACATGACAGGATTAGATATGATAGGATAGACATGACATGATTAGATGTGATGGGTTAGACATGACAGGATAGAAATGACAATCATAGCAGCCCCACAAACTTCCCCCAGACCGCAAGGAGGCAGCTCCTCGATTTGTTCTCCGCTCTCGCAACGCCTACTGCGCTGAGGGTCAGACCGCACTGTTCGAGTGCAAGGTGCTGTCGATCTCGCCGCCTCTGGTCAACTGGCTGCGAAACGGCGAGACGCTGATGCAGTCAGTGAAGTTCATGCAGCGCTACTCTGGCAACGATTTTTCTCTGAAGATCAACCGAGTGAAGCTGGAAGACGGTGGCGAGTATCAGGTGAAGGCGGAAAACTCGTTCGGACGGAAGGAGGCCGTCATTAAACTGCAGGTAGGTGTTTGAGTTCAGTTCGTGATCAACTTCGATCTGGGTTGGTTTTTCAGAACACGGTTGATCCGATGTGCACAACTTTGGTCATATAATGCCTCACGCTACATAGTTTTAGTCATACGCAAATAACCTCGCAGGTGGAAGCTGGGCTCCATCGCGAGATCTCTGAGACATCGGAAGCTGCCGTTCCACGACGTCGCAAGTCGCCGTCGCCGCCACCGGAGCTGTGGTCGGAGCCCGATAGGCCAGCCCGGATTACCTTCCCGCTGCGCAATCGCTTCATCCAGGAGGCCGGATTCGTCAAGCTCAGCTGCACCGTGGACGGCAAGCCGCTGCCTAGCATCTCCTGGTTCAAGGACGGCAAGGAGCTCTCGGCCAAATCCAAGGAGTACAACATCCAGTTCGCCTCCGGCGTGGCTAGCCTGGAGATTTTCTCCGCCGGTCTAGAGGACGCTGGGCGCTACACTGTCCAGGTTGAGAACGGGCGCGGTCAGGACGAGACGCAGTGCAAGCTGGACGTCTGCGAGGGCCGCTGGAAGTCGGCGAACAAGTCGTCGAAGGTTCGCTTCAAAGAGACGACTAGTGTGGACCGGAGCGGCACCGCTGCCTCTTCATCCAGCTACAAGAGCTCCATCAAGCAGCAGCGGTCGTCTACGGTTGTCAACGGTAGCTCGTCGAGCATTTCGACTAGCATTCGCGAGGAGAGCCGGACTGAAGTAACCACCAGCAGCAGCCGCGGCAGAGCTAAGAAAGAATCACCGCCGGCTGAGGTACCGCCGCCGAAACCAAAGGAGCCAACACCGCCGCCGCCACCTCCCCCACCGCCGCCGCCGCCAGCTTTGAAGTTCTCGAAGCATCCCGCCTCTGTGTCTGTAGCTGATGCCGATCCCTTCGAGCTGGTGGCAATGGTGGCTCCGGGCAGCCAGAAGCTTGCGGGCAAGTGGACGGTCAATGGTCGACCTGTGTCGGACGAGGTCGAGGTTGTCGCCGACGCTGCAGCCGGTCGATTTGCGTTGAAAGCGGCAGAGGCACTGTACCCTGACGATGGCGGAGTGTACCGACTGGAGGTGACGGGCGGCGAAGCTCTGCTGGTCACCCAGTGCAGCGTCCGGGTGGCGCCGCCGCCAGCCGAGGAGGAGCCAGGCCTGCCGCCACCGCCGCCGGTGATCATCGCCGAGTTCCCGACCTCGGCCACCGCTGAAGAGGGCACCTCAGTAAGCGTCACCGCCAAAGCTAACTCTGCCGAGGCTACAGGTAAATAGGCTGCTTACGAGCTAGCGCGTCTATTTGGGCAACATTCAATCATTTTTACTCTGAACGTAGACTGCTTTGACCATGGATTACTCTGACCATAGACTGATTTGACCATGGATTACTCTGACCATAGACTGATTTGACAATGGATTACTCTGACCATAGACTGATTTGACCATGGATTACTCTGACCATAGACTGATTTGACCATGGATTACTCTGACCATAGACTGATTTGACCATGGATTACTCTGACCATAGACTGCTTTGACCATGGATTACTCTGACCATAGACTGTTTTGACCATGGATTACTCTGACCATAGACTGCTTTGACCATGGATTACTCTGACCATAGACTGCTCTGACCATAGACTGCTCTGACCATAGACTGCTTTGACCATGGATTACTCTGACCATAGACTGATTTGACCATGGATTACTCTGACCATAGACTGATTTGACCATGGATTACTCTGACCATAGACTGCTCTGAACATAGACTGCTCTGACCATAGACTGTTGTGAACATGGATTACTCTGACCATAGACTGCTCTGACCATAGACTGCTCTGACCATAGACTGCTCTGACCATAGACTGATTTGACCATGGATTACTCTGACCATAGACTGTTTTGACCATGGATTACTCTGACCATAGACTGTTGTGAACATGGATTACTCTGACCATAGACTGCTCTGACCATAGACTGCTCTGACCATAGACTGCTCTGACCATAGACTGCTTTGACCATGGATTACTCTGACCATAGACTGCTCTGAACATAGACTGCTCTGACCATAGACTGCTCTGACCATAGACTACTCTGACCATAGACTGCTTTGACCATGGATTACTCTGACCATAGACTGATTTGACCATGGATTACTCTGACCATAGACTGATTTGACCATGGATTACTCTGACCATAGACTGATTTGACCATGGATTACTCTGACCATAGACTGCTCTGAACATGGATTACTCTGACCATAGACTGCTCTGACCTTAGACTGCTCTGACCATAGACTGCTCCGACCATAGACCACCCTGATACGAGCGTAATAGACATACAATGCTCCATTCCACCCTCACTCTGCAGCCACCTGGAGCAAGGACGGCACGCCTTTGACTGACAGTGATCGCTTTCAGATGGTTACAAACGGCGGTCAGTTCACTTTGAGCATCCCGGTAGCGCTGAGCACTGACAGCGGCTGCTACCAGCTAGTTGCTGAGCTCAACGGTGCCAAAGAAACCGCCGCTTTTGCGTTGCAGGTCTGCGAACTTTAATTTGGTTCTCTGTTTGCATTGACCAGCGAATTCAGTAGCTTTCGAATCAAATACGTTCAACTTAATCGAAACCAGCGCATTCTTCACGATGCTTTCCTGTTTCCAGATCCTTCCGGGCGAGGACGTTAACCAGAAGGATCTCCAGAGCATCCTGGATCAGCACTCTGAGTGAACAGACTTGAACTGGACATCAATCTGATCTTCTGATCATTAGTAACTCTTTTTATAAACAGCAACGCAGCCTTTTAGAGCACTTTCATTAAGCATGGCAAAGCTGTTGCTGAAGAACTTCTCCAGTTGCCATCACGGTAACTGCCCCGCTCGCACGACTTAATTCGAGACCCCCTTGCCTTCTTATCTAGTTTTTTCGAGGCTTGCTGCCATACTGCTCGACTCCATTTACTACTGCTCATCGATAGACCATCGGTTCGCCTTAGCGCTAATATGGCTTTGGTGGCAATCACTGACCGCTTCACCTGGCTGTAGTCCGCCGCACTTTTCCCTCGCGTCAGCCGTACGTCTCTCTCTCTCTCTATTTTTAAGCCCATTTTCGCCGCCTAGTAAAAAAAATCGGCACGCAAACATAGCCGTCGATTTTTTTAAACAAAATCGCTTTAACCCAATTTCGCTATATCGCTTTTTTGAGACTTTATTAAACTTTCTGAATTGTAGTTTTCGATAAAGTCCTGCGGCCATTTCTCCTGATTCTCCCCTAGTCATTCTAGCGATTCGAAAATTATTTAACCAGTAATTTTGCCTGCTCGCACAGTCTTCATTCGCTCCCTCACAGCTTTGCTAATGCAACGCCGCCATTCGCAAATTATGCTTAAAATATTTATATCGTATTAGTTCTGCTCGAAATTTTCTATAAACTCTGATCTACTGAGCATGCTTCCGCAGTATTTTATAACCTGGCCCTAAATTATATATGAGCTATGAGCTAATATAGTCATACTACAAAGATTCTTAATCCGTTCGTCTGTACGAGTTCCACTAGTTTGAATATTTGTGCAGCATTTACCATAGGTTTGCTGTACTGTAAAATTTGTACTGAAAAGCCTGTCGAAAAAAACAGCTAAAGAGTGGGTCTTCGACTTCGGGTAAATATTTTGAATGAATCACAGAGCGTGTTAAACTCGGTTGTTTGTCAAATACTGTATATAATGGCCTAATTTCGTTTAACTATGCATTAAGAAGATAAGACATTAATCATTTAAAGCATTTCTACCCTACCAATATGCATGCGATGTTGGTTGATGTACGAGTAGAGGTTGGTTGAACAAGGTGCAAAATTAAGCATTTAGAGTAAGCTTGGGACGAATTTTTCTAAAGCCGTTACGATTGTGTTACGGGATCGTCGTATCAACAGAATATAACAAAATCGTCCAATAAGTGCTTAAAATATAGAATTCCTGTCTCGTAAATGCATTTTCAAGCGAAATTCGGCCTTAAATAAATTAGGATGCAAAACTCGTGTAACTCAGAGTAGCCCCTGACTCGTCCTCTCGCTCGGTAAGACGTCATTTGTAGCAGCAATGCTCCCTCCTACCGGCGCCAGTCACAATGACTGCCAGCAGGGAGGCGATGACGCACAGACTGGCGGCTACGCAACCCGACAGCGCGGCCAGCCACCAAACCTCATCCGGGTTGCTCTTCAGCTTCGAAGATTCCGTCAGTGCTGCTGATTCATCGGCATCGTCAGGCGCTGATGTTGTTGTTGCTGAAGTCTGTTCAACTGACTTCTGGCGGTGTTGCTGCTGATGAAGCTGATTTGGATGCTGAACAGCCGAGCACAGCGCGCCAGCTTGGTACTGCTGGCAGTCAGCGAATTCAACCGCATCTTCTGCGCGATTTTCAGCGAGTACAGTCGAGCTTCGCACCGTCAGACACTCGTTGCGCGACTGCAATGGAGCTTCTTCTGGAAGACTGAGCTCACTTTGAGCTGAGGAGAAATGGACCATGGAGACTGGACTGGAGAAGTTCCTGCATGGATGTTTAACAAGTAGTTACAGTCAGAAACGGCATTTCAAAGAGACTTTCTGTGTGTCGAAAGAAAAGTACAAAGCCTGTAGACTATTCTATTGACTCTCACGAGCTATCTGACGTCCTGACAAACTCTTGTCGATATAATCTGACGCTTGTTAAAAAATCGGGAATAATAGGAACTAATGAATGATATTTTGACAAAATTCCCAGACTTGCGCCACATTAAATAATCCGGCAACGTTTTCACTTGAAATTACGAGCGTAACACGCAAGATAAATGAGCTGAGAGAGTGTGTCTTTGCTCAGGGCCTCAGAACACTAGAGTTCTCCTTACATGGTAGATTGTTGCTTCAGCCTCTGCAAAATTTTCTGCTTCCATAGGCAGCTGCATCGTCGGCGACTTCGCCTGCCGTCGATCCAGACGCTTCGCTCGACGACTCCCTCCCCAGTTAGACGCGCTCTGGCGGCCGCGAGTCCGCCTGGAGAGGCAGCCACCGGCGCCAGTGACATTCCAGCAGCGGAGCAGCGGTCCGCCGCCTCCTGCCAGGTCATGGCGCCCAGGATGAGCTCAAACTGCCAAAGCCAGCCAGTTTCGGTCACTTTCTCATGATGGCCACGAATGCCGGAAGTGATTAGGAACAGGATAACTACAGATGTAGCCGATGACATGACGTTTGCACCAACGATCAGTGACGGCTCAGTTCTAAACTCTCGGTTAGCGAATCATTGAGGCAGTTCGCTTTCTTAGAGTGATTGATTAGCACTTAACTCTACAGTTTTTCTCCTCGGTAACCAATAAGAAATGTCTGAAAATCTGCATAGAAATTGAGACTGGTTTCTTCGTTAGGCTGTTAGATTCAGGCTCTTTAAGTCGAAATCAGGCTCCTAGAGCGTCAACAGAAAAAGGCGTCGAAAGTAGTGGTGAAGAAGAAGAGTCGAAATATGCGCGCGAACGAAGGCGACAGAGGGACTGGATTGGGTTGGATGGGAATTAGGAAAGATTGAGTTGATTGAGATTGGCCTGCGAATTGCCTCACCCCATCACTGTATTCGGCTTAGGCAAGCCGGCTGACTAATATTGTGAGATGATGAGGCCCTGCTGGGAGGCTGGCTAAGCCAACTGAGTCCCGTACGCAATCTCTGGGGACTTTTGCGACATTGCGAATTGATTTTCGTCCCGCCAGGCAGCCAGTCGGTGACAGGCAGATTCCCTGAGATCGAGTTTTTCTATCATCCCTAGCGCCGGCATACATGACCTGTGGCTCAGCTGTAGAAAGCAGAGGCACCTATTTCTTGTCAACAATTCCTTGGATAAAGAAAACTTTGCTCGCTGAGAAAGACGGATGCAAGTGTACGTTTGCCGAACGCAGACGCTTCAGGCTGTATATTTTTTTAATACACATATGTGGCACTCAAATGTGCAACCTCCTGTTGCCTCTATGTTGGATCTGTTTGTGCAAAATACGTATTCATGTTCAATTGTAGCCTAAATTAGTTTACAAACCGGAATCACGAAAACAATGGTCTAAACAAAAATGTAGAATTAAGTTTGTTTCATTCAAACAAAAGTTTCTAAGCATCCCGGATGCGGTCGTACCAAGAGCTACTTGCTACTACTACTACTCCCTACTACTACTTGCAAGGGAGATCCGTTAGAAGTTGCTTACTGGTGGGTGGCGAATTTTCAATGTTGCAGAGTATATGCATAAATTTTAGCCGTGTTCCTTTCTACAAACGTATTTTTATGAGTTTCAAAGTAAAATCCCAGAAGACTGCAGGCGTAAAAGTGTTTACGCCTGTTTGTACAGGCGTAGAAGTGTTTGTACAGGCGTAGAAGTGTTTGTACAGGCGTAGAAGTGTTTGTACAGGCGTAGAACTGTTTGTACAGGCGTAGAAGTGTTTGTGCAGGCTTAGAAGTGTTTGTGCAGAAGACATTGTAACTTGGCTTAGTTATTATCGCGTTGTCAAGCGAATTTTGGCTCAACTTAAACTTGAAGCTTCTCAGCAACAACTTTTATCAACGAAACTTTTAATACCTGGTCTAAAATTATACATACCCTGTATTAGCAGACTAATAGATAGGTACTAGACTCATCATACTTGATCTCATTTTATATTTGTGCGCAATTCAACAGTTGAAATAATGGCGAAGCGTGATGGTTTTCCGGCCATTGTTCAAGTCAACTAAAACTCAGTCACACTTGCAGAGGTTGCCTACTGCTAGTACTATGTAAGATAAAGCTTACATAGCTTACTGTTCCTCGGTTCGGATAGCTGAATAAAAGCCTACGGGTAAGTTTGTCCGGATGCAACCGCAGAAGGTGTGTCCGGATGCAACCGCAGAAGGTGTGTCCGGATGCAACCGCAGAAGGTATGTCCGGATGCAACCGCAGAAGGTGTGTCCGGATGCAACCGCAGAAGGTGTGTCCGGATGCAACCGCAGAAGGTGTGTCCGGATGCAACCGCAGAAAGTGTGCCCGGATGCAACCACAGAATTTTTGTCCAGATGCAACCACAGAAAGTGTGTCCGGATACAGCCACAGAAGGTGTGTCCGGATGCAACCGCAGAAGGTGTGTCCGGATGCAACCGCAGAAGGTATGTCCGGATGCAACCACAGAATTTTTTTCCAGATGCAACCACAGGTGTGTCCGGATGCAATACAGACAAGCCTACATGTTAGGCCCAGGCAATGCCTCAGTATCTGAGGTACCAGTGCTACATCAGTGAGACCGAGGTAGCTGATATATTAATCTATGAGCAGGAGCAGCTAATTAATGACTGGACTAAGCCAAAGAGAGCCGCATTTTGGTTCTGATATATTACCCTATTCTATCGCTGTCTCTCCCTTCTCTCCGCTTTTGCATTTTACCGGCTATTGATCATGCAGAGCGGATGAGAGTAGAGGAGCAGCCGCAGTCCTGTGCTATCTGAATGCGGCATTAGCTATGCAGTGCAAAGCCAAATTAAGTTTTATGGCTGCGCGCGTGGCTGTTGGGGTAGCTTAATTAAATATTTTAGGAACCTGTTATAATACGTGCTACATCAAAGGCGGCGTTTTTTACTATATTGCCTTGAACTCGAACTCTGGAGACAGGGATGTTCAAGTATTCATTGGGCCTGCACGCCTGGGAGAAGGGTCTACATTGGTGGAGTGCTGCACGCCTGAGAGAAGGGTCTACATTGGTGGAGTGCTGCACGCCTGAGAGAAGGGTCTACATTGGTGGAGTGCTGCACGCCTGAGAGAAGGGTCTATTGGACGATGACGTCAATGATATGCAGCATAAATTTCAAATTTCCGTCGAAATTAAACGAGAGTTCTTCCTCATCGCATACAGAATTTAGCTAATTAATTCTTAACCAAGTGCTTCGGTCCCTTCGGGAAGGTTCATTCTTTATCAAACCGCTTCCCATTAAAAGCGGAAGACAGAAATTGACTTTCGCGAGGGTTATTTTCTTTCAGTCTCTCGAGGCTGCAGCAGCAGCAGCGGAAAGTAGCAACGAGATCGAAAAAGGAAATTAAAAAACCAGTCAGTCCTGGAGCATCGCTGTTATCAAAAGGTATCCGTTTTTTGCTAATTTTTCTGGATTGCATTTTCCCGTTTGCAGCAGCTGGGCAGCTCGCGTGTCGCGTCTCCCAGATTATAATAAAATGGCAGCCACCTCCCTGCTGCTCTGCATCCGGCAGATTAGAATAGAGGCCAGAGAATTGACTTGCCGGAGGCTGGACTAAGCTCAGATTTCCCAGGTTCATCCGGTAGGGATCTAGCAGGACTTCTATCCTTCTCAGGGTTGCCTCTCTTAGGGAGTCACTTCTTAGCCACGAAACGCGCTGGTTCTATTATTTGGCAGCTCAGTTAGGCATGAAAACGGAGATCTTAATGGAACAATTGCTTCCAGCTTGCCAGTTGAACTGGAAACTGAGCAGGATCCAAATAAAATTGTCAATTTCTTTATATTTTTAACCCAATGGTCAAAAGAACCAAGATCGGATGATATCAGATGAAAATGGAAAAAGAACAAAATGAACATCCTAAAGTCCCAAAGCCCAAGGAGAGCCCTAAAACACTCCCGTACTTTTACCTTACATTTCTTTACGGTAAAAGTGCCAACTGAACTAATAGTTTCTTTCTACCTTCCAGCCCTAGAGCTTGCCAACTACCCAATCTCTACTCTCTACCCTTCCCGTCAATTTGAGGAGCTTCGGGCAAACCAACCCACCTCCTCAAAGCGGCCGTAACCCAGTGGTCCAACGCGGCGCTCTGATGTGCCAGCGGCCCAGGCTCGATTCCAAGTGCAGTCACATTAATTTGGAGCTAAATTGGAATCTCGGCTTGGCTCTGCTCGTGCAATTAACACCCTTGATGGCCAACCCCCAAGGCACAGTGAAGTGTATATGCCTAACTGTGTGAGTGCGTGCCTGTGCGTATGACTGCGTACGTATCCGCGCGCTTGTGTGCCTGCTTAGGGGAGTCAATGGAATGGGCAGCAATGCCTCTCGCCGGTTGCGTGATAATGTCGCTTAAAGTGCGCCAGGGTGCACACAGCCCCCCTTCCCCCTAATAAAACACCAACTCCAGCCTCCTAGTTACAATAGCAAAGGCAGGACAATAATCAATCTACATAAAGCCAATGGCTCCGTCAATTTCTGTCGGCTCCGAAAGCGGTGTCAGCGAAATTTTCCTCGACTGTGGTGGCTGTTGTTGTTCCTGTTGCTGCTGTTGCTGCTGAAAGTTCCCCACAGACCAGTCAGTCGCCAACGACACTGTCGGGACTCCGAAGCAGGTGCAGCGATTCTTAAACCCACCTCCGACCTGCTGTTGACCTGATTGCTCCTCCTCGTCCGAGCTCGACTCACGGCTGTCGGACTCAACGTAGGTCAGCGGGTTTCGGTTGACCAGAGCGCCGCAACCGTAGCAGAACTGCTGCTGCCGGCCCCGCTGCTGCCCAGACTCCTCCTCCTCAGTTCGCTCGGCAACTTCATCGAATTCCTGCATTGTCTGTAAAGGAGGGGCAGAGTCAGGCAATCAACAGTAAACTCGTCTCACTCTGTCGCGCCAAAAGTGACCTCTGGCGATTCACATCCCTGACGGCCAGCCCCCAAGGCGCAGAAAGTGTACATGCCTGCCGATTTGAATGTCGAGGCCGCTGTACACCCTCAGCGGAACGGGCAGGACTCACCTGTTGAGTACTGAAACTCCGCTCGCCAGGCAGCAGACGAATCCGACAGCTGCTGGTTGAAGTTTCTCCATCCTCAGATTCCATTCGATCCGCATCATCATCGTCCTCAGAGTCGATGGCGCTGTCCCGCCTGCGGCGCCAGAGCCCAAGGCCCAGCAGGAGGCAGAGCACGAAGCAGACGCCGGCTAAAAGGCCGATCAGGGCCGCGTGATGTCGACGAGGCGATGGAGACTGCGGCCACAGAAGCTGGTGGAGCAGCGTCGATGAGTTCGTTGATGCTTCTATCATTGGCATTGGTGGGATGCTCGGAGCTGTGAGCAGCAGCTGATGCCAGGAAATTTATGCCCCAATTTGCAAACTGTGTGAGCCAATCAGAGGCAGCATAAATTGTCCTGGGATAATACTGATGCCGAGCCTATATGTTTCGATTTGAACGAACTGCATACTCGAGTGAGAGGGCAAACAATCAAGAAAAAATCTTGAAAGACAAGAAGCCGCTTCTGCCGATGTCATGCGTCCAATCTAGTTGATTGGCTACCCCGCACTACGGAGCGGATTTCACTTCCCAGGACAACTCAGTCGCTACGATGCAATCAATTTTCGTTTTCGCTTCTGGGACAGCATCCGATATTTGTCTAATCTTTTTAATCCAATGAAAAGCGACAGTCTGCAGGATATTCTGAGATACTTGGACTTTTCTAACTTTATTTTTCTGTCATCCATCCATCCATATATCCGTATATCTATCTATCTATCTATCTATCTATCTATCTATCTATCTATCTATCTATCTATCTATCTATCTATCTATCTATCTATCTATCTATCTATCTATCTATCTATCTATCTATCTATCTATCTATCTATCTATCTATCTATCTATCTATCTATCTATCTATCTATCTATCTATCTATCTATCTATCTATCTATCTATCTATCTATCTATCTATCTATCTATCTATCTATCTATCTATCTATCTATCTATCTATCTATCTATCTATCTATCTATCTATCTATCTATCTATCTATCTATCCATCTATCTATCCACAAAGCTATACAAAATAAGTTTTACTTAATCTGCTAGCTTTGCCAAGTCGAGTTAATCTTGCAAAGAAGGCCAGGAAACACGAACTCATCTCACAGCGCATTGATAAGCTGCTCAAGAAACGCTGAGGTGAAGCACAATACAGCCCACATCCGCTTTTGCGGGGAGGGGCACTTGAGATTCTCAGATACTGCCGACCGTATCAGGTTAGCTCAGTCGTCTACTCAGCAATCCTCAGCTAAAGTTGTGTTACAAAGTTCTACCAGAGTTTTTACTTGCAAGTTTGTACTTTGTGAATAAAATAGGCTGCTACTGGAGTGATTAAATATTGGGCATAAATAAGGATACGTGGAGCATAACAAGCATAATGCAACATTACTTTTAACCAGGATCAAACAACACTTGAAAGAGTGTCGAACCGGTTATGGGGATGAAGCTGGAACACGCAATGGCACTGTGGTGTGAGCTGGTGGAGTAGGGTGTGAGCTGGTGGAGTAGGGTGTGAGCTGGTGCAGTAGGGTGTGAGCTGGTGGAGTGTGGTGTGAGCTGGTGGAGTAGGGTGTGAGCTGGTGGAGTGTGGTGTGAGCTGGTGGAGTAAGGTGTGAGCTGGTGCAGTAGGGTGTGAGCTGGTGAAGTAGGGTGTGAGCTGGTGGAGTGTGGTGTGAGCTGGTGGAGTAGGGTGTGAGCTGGTGGAGTAGGGTGTGAGCTGGTGGAGTAGGGTGTGAGCTGGTGGAGTAGGGTGTGAGCTGGTGGAGTAGGGTGTGAGCTGGTGGAGTAGGGTGTGAGCTGGTGGAGTAGGGTGTGAGCTGGTGGAGTAGGGTGTGAGCTGGTGGAGTAGGGTGTGAGCTGGTGGAGTAGGGTGTGAGCTGGTGGAGTAGGGTGTGAGCTGGTGGAGTAGGGTGTGAGCTTCTGGACTGGGTTGTGAACTTTTGAAGCGTAGTGTGAGCTGTTGTAGTAGGGTGTGAGCTGGGTCACCGAAACCCGTTCGTAAAGCACGCCAATTGCAGGAATAAAGTCTGATCAATAGTCAATCTACATAAAATTTTAGTCAACCGATAAAAAACCGTTTTGAGCAGTTTCAAAAGTCGAGCGCTTCCATTGGATCCGCGGTGACCTGAGGTCCAGCGGCGGTGGCGGCGCCGTCCTGCAAGTTTGGCACGGGAGTGCCGCGCCACTCTTTGGGCGCGTTCTGACTCAGCGCGCTTTGCACCTCTCCAGTGTTGGAGTTGATGAGGTAGCGGCCCTTCGGCTTCGGGTTGGGCGCCGGTTCGAGCTGGCGCGGGTGCTTGGCCGCGTTCAGCTGCAGAATCTGGCGCTCCCTGACTGGCGCCACTTTTGGGGGCGCTGGTAGAGAGACAGTGGTTGAGCTGACATACCTTTACAACTGTCACAACTGTTTTATTACTGTCACACCTGTTTTATTACTGTCACACCTGTTTTATTACTGTCACACCTGTTTTATTACTGTCACACCTGTTTTATTACTGTCACATCTGTTTTATTACTGTCACACCTGTTTTATTACTGTCACACCTGTTTTTATTACTGTCACACCTGTTTTATTACTGTCACACCTGTTTTATTACTATCACACCTGTTTTATTACTGTCACACCTATCTTATTACTGTCACATCCGTCATATTACTGTCACACATGTCCTACTACGGGCACAGTTGTTCAATATCTCTCACGTCTGTCTCAGGAGTTGTCTTACAAATACAAATACAGAATCAAAACTTTTCCACTCACTCGGAGCGCTGGCCGCGGGCGCAGTTTCGGCGCCAGCTCCGGCGCAGGCGGCCGCGGCGGCCGTGAAGATGCCATAGACGGCGGCAGCCAGGAGCGCCGCAGCGGCCAGAGCGGCCAGAGTGAGCAGCAGGATGCCCCACCAGGTAGTGTACCATGGGGCGGCGGCAGCCTGCGGGTAGGGCTCCACCTTCACGATGCTGTACGAGGCCAAACGGCTGCCTTTGAGGACGTCGGTTGGTCGACCTTCGCTATTGAACCGCCAGAAGGCGAGCAGGTCGTTGAGAGGCACGAACTGCTTGTCGACCGACACGAAGCTGGCGTTGTCCGTCTGGCGATTGGCCAAGGCGTAGAAATAGCCGACCAGGTTGCCGCCGTGCTGGTGGTGCTTCCACTGGCCGACACGGCTGTCCGGGTATTTGCCCGCCAGAGTTTCCGCTGCGGAAGTTAAAATGCCATTGAATCTGCCTCTACTGCCATTGAATCTGCCTCTCTACTGCCATTGAATCTGCCTCTCTACTGCCATTGAATCTGCCTCTCTACTGCCATTGAATCTGCCCCTCTACTGCCATTGAATCTGCCCCTCTACTGCCATTGAATCTGCCTCTCTACTGCCATTGAATCTGCCTCTCTACTGCCATTGAATCTGCCCCTCTACTGCCATTGAATCTGCCCCTCTACTGCCATTGAATCTGCCTCTCTACTGCCATTGAATCTGCCTCTCTACTGCCATTGAATCTGCCTCTCTACTGCCATTGAATCTGCCTCTCTACTGCCATTGAATCTGCCTCTCTACTGCCATTGAATCTGCCTCTCTACTGCCATTGAATCTGCCTCTCTACTGCCATTGAATCTGCCTCTCTACTGCCATTGAATCTGCCTCTCTACTGCCATTGAATCTGCCTCTCTACTGCCATTGAATCTGCCTCTCTACTGCCATTGAATCTGCCTCTCTACTGCCATTGAATCTGCCCCTCTACTGCCATTGAATCTGCCTCTCTACTGCCATTGAATCTGCCTCTCTACTGCCATTGAATCTGCCTCTCTACTGCCATTGAATCTGCCTCTCTACGGCCATTGAATCTGCCTCTCTACTGCCATTGAATCTGCCCCTCTACTGCCATTGAATCTGCCTCTCTACTGCCATTGAATCTGCCTCTCTACTGCCATTGAATCTGCCTCTCTACTGCCATTGAATCTGCCTCTCTACGGCCATTGAATCTGCCTCTCTACTGCCATTAAATCTGCCTCTCTACTGCCATTGAATCTGCCCCTCTACTGCCATTGAATCTGCCTCTCTACTGCCATTGAATCTGCCTCTCTACTGCCATTGAATCTGCCTCACTAATTCCATTGAATGGGCCCCTCACCCAGTCGCAGCTTAATATCGTTGAGCTGCCTGACGTAATCCGATTCAGACATTGAGAAGTGGATCAATATGATGTAGTCAGCAGCTGGGAAAGTGTCAATCCTGACTGTCGTATTCGCCGAGGTCAGCGATGTCGGTGATCCGAGGTCCCTGGCAGCTGCAAGCTGAGTGTAGATTTTGTACTGTTCGACAGAGTTCAGGGTGTTCCGCTTCAGTATGCCGGATTTGGTGTTCAGAATGAAGTGCCGGTTGTTCTCCGGGAAGAAGTACCTGGGCAGTTGCGAAAAAATCAGTTAATAAAGTTTTAAACTCGTACATTGTAATTTTGTCAGACGTTTGCTAATACTCGCAATGTCATGCATAGGCAACTCTGGGTTCACAAAGACGTCAATCTCGGTTTACAAAGAATTCACTCTGGGTTCACAAAGACGTCAATCTCGGTCTCACGCTTACAAAGACTACATGTACCGGTACACCACGGTTCCCAAAGGATACACTCTCGATACGAGCTACAAGAACTTTTGATACAAAGAGTTTAGAAGAGAGATTCTCACCTTACGACACCTCCGTCACCTAGATCAGGATCTGTGGCGCTGAGCTGCCCAATCAGCATGTTGCCATCGTCCACCTGAGGCACTTCGAAATTGTAAAAACCGCTAGAGAAGCTGGGAGCTACATCATTGACATCGAGTATAGTGATGAATACTGTTGCTGAGCTGCTGCGCTGGGGTGCCGTGCCATTGTCCCGGATGATGATCGGGAAGCTAGAATGCCGTGGAGTAAAAATGTTTAACTAACTAACTAACTAACTAACTAACTAACTAACTAACTAACTAACTAACTAACTAACTAACAAACTAACTAACTAACTAACTAACTAACTAACTAACTAACTAACTAACAAACAAACAAACAAACAAACAAACTAACTAACTAACTAACTAACTAACTAACTAACTAACTAACTAACTAACTAACTAACTAACTAACTAACTAACTAACAAACAAACAAACAAACTAACTAACTAACTAACTAACTAACTAACTAACTAACTAACTAACTAACTAACTAACTAACTAACTAACTAACTAACTAACTAACTAACTAACTAACTAACTAACTAACTAACCAACTAACTAACTAACTAAATAACTAACCAACTAACTTACTAACTTACTAACTAACTAACTAACTTACTAACTTACTAACTTACTAACTAACCTGTAGGAAGCCTTGGTCTCCCGATCCAGGCCAGCTCGCACAGTCAGCAAGCCACTGACCGGATCCAGACTGAACACTTCCGATGCATTGAAGCCCTCAGCTCCAGTGGAGTTGATGTAGTACCGTATATTGCCATTCTCTCCGATATCTCTGTCCGAGCCCCACACTGACAACACATTGGTGCCAATACTGGCGTTCTCGTACAAACTGGAGTTGTACATCGTCTGGTTGAACACCGGGTCATTGTCATTCACATCAAGGATATTGATGGTCACCGTTAGGCAGGGGGTGCACGTTTTCGGCACCTCAGCGCTGTCCCAAGCTCGAATCCTGCGATGGAAAGAGTTTTCGACGAGTTGGTTTGAGATTATCCGAGTACAGACTTTCGAAAGTGAGCATCTATAGACTCAGTGAATGTCCATGAACCTTGTGGGTGTCCATGAACCTTGTGGGTGTCCATGAACCTTGTGGGTGTCCATGAACCTTGTGGGTGTCCATGAACCTTGTGGATGTCCATGAACCTTGTGGGTGTCCAGGAACCCATTGAGTGTCCATGAACCCAGTGGGTGTCCATGAACCTTGTGGGTGTCCAGGAACCCATTGAGTGTCCATGAACCCAGTGGGTGTCCATGAACCTTGTGGGTGTCCATGAACCCATTGAGTTTCCATGAACCCAGTGGGTGTCCATGAACCTTGTGGGTGTCCATGAACCTTGTGGGTGTCCATGAACCTTGTGGGTGTCCATGAACCTTGTGGGTGTCCATGAACCTTGTGGGTGTCCATGAACCTTGTGGGTGTCCATGAACCCAGTGGGTGATCATGAAACACAATGCGGCCACGTTATCGGTCAAAAGCATACTACTCAGGTACTCACCGATAGTAGTAAACATCGCGCGTCTCTCTGTCCAGTTTGGCTGTGGACACAAACAGCTGAGCAGTGCTGTTGCCAATATTGAAATAAAATTCACCTTGCAGCACCGCGTCTACAGCGTAATTAACCTGGTTGTTAAGCGGCCCAGCGTCAGCGTCCGTTGCAACCAGAGGGCTGCCGACCAAAGTGCCTGATGGTACGTTCTCGTAAACCTGCGATCATTAAAATCTGTTTGAATCAATTGACTGATTTCACTGCTTAAGAAAAATGTTGTGCTGTACGCAGGCACACACACACAAACGTGCACGAGGCACTTATTGGCCAAGTGTGCAAAAGCTTGCACATATTGGGACTGCTTCGACACACGAAAAATCACACACACACACGTCCCCACACAGGCAATTTTCAACCCACCAAATCGATTTTTATTGACAACATGCTTTTGGCTTACTGAAAACAGTTGGAAAGCATTTTTCGAGGTGCATTGAACTCACAACAGATTGTACATGTATACTTGTCTAAAACAGAATTAAAAAACCCTGGTGTCTTGCTGAATTCCACTAAGGCAATAATATCAGCGCGTCAAATTTCACCAGATAATTTCAGCGATCATAGATTATAGAAGACAGGATGGTAAATGGCAAGGGACTTTAAGGTTATCGAAGACAAACGACATTGACACATATCAAAAAAATTTTACGATCTGAATAAACAAAATTTGCTACATTTAGTGCCACTGGGAAAAAACAATTCTGTAGCGAAACTCCACTGTTCATAAAAATGTACTTTATTGATTATGACACAATCACTAGAATTACTCAAAAGGTACATGTCAGCTATTCGGACCCACAGAATGCTACGTAAAAGGATGCGGAAATGAACCACACTATAGCAGAAGCAGAAGCCAGCACACACTATAGTATAGGGCTGTCCCAACAATTCCAGCATAGCCAGTGTACATAGGGCTGTCCCAACAATTCCAGCATAGCCAGTGTACATAGGGCTGTCCCAACAATTCCACCATAGCCAGTGTACATAGGGCTGTCCCAACAATTCCACCATAGCCAGTGTGCATAGGGCTGTCCCAACAATTCCACCAAAGCTAGTGTGGATAGAGCTGTCCCAACAATCCCACCATAGCCAGTGTGCATAGGGCTGTCCCAACAATCCCACCATAGCCAGTGTGCATAGGGCTGTCCCAACAATCCCACCATAGCCAGTGTGCATAGGGCTGTCCCAACAATCCCACCATAGCCAGTGTGCATAGGGCTGTCCCAACAATCCCACCATAGCTAGTGTGGAAGGGCTGCCCTAACAATTTTACCATAGAAGTATATCTAGGCCTATAAATAACCAGTGGATGTATCAACCAGATAGAAGAATTTCTGAACGCTTCCATCATTTTATATGCGAATGTTTAATTCATAAAGTAAAATAAAGAGGCACCACAAATAAAGAGGCTTTTGGAAAACGGAACAAAACTGAAGGGAAACAAATTTATTTTTTTTAAAAAGTTGCAACTTATGTTTGAATGTTTGTAATAAAAAAGTTTTGAATAAATAAAAACAATGTTTAGAGCAGGTGGCGAATAAAATGGTTGAATAAGTAGAAACACAATGTTTAGAGCAGGTGGCGAATAAAATGGTTGAATAAGTAGAAACACAATGTTTAGAGCAGGTGGCGAATAAAATGGTTGAATAAGTAGAAACACAATGTTTAGAGCAGGTGGCGAATAAAATGGTTGAATAAGTAGAAACACAATGTTTAGAGCAGGTGGCGAATAAAATGGTTGAATAAGTAGAAACACAATGTTTAGAGCAGGTGGCGAATAAAATGGTTGAATAAGTAGAAACA
Organism: Macrostomum lignano; assembly: GCA_002269645.1. NCBI lineage: Eukaryota > Metazoa > Platyhelminthes > Macrostomidae > Macrostomum > Macrostomum lignano. Next base: position 11,002 of record NIVC01003062.1, on the reverse strand, counting down.
CAATGTTTAGAGCAGGTGGCGAATAAAATGGTTGAATAAGTAGAAACACAATGTTTAGAGCAGGTGGCGAATAAAATGGTTGAATAAGTAGAAACACAATGTTTAGAGCAGGTGGCGAATAAAATCGTTGAATAAGTAGAAACACAATGTTTAGAGCAGGTGGCGAATAAAATGGTTGAATAAGTAGAAACACAATGTTTAGAGCAGGTGGCGAATAAAATGGTTGAATAAGTAGAAACACAATGTTTAGAGCAGGTGGCGAATAAAATGGTTGAATAAGTAGAAACACAATGTTTAGAGCAGATGGCGAATAAAATCGTTGAATAAGTAGAAACACAATGTTTAGAGCAGATGGCGAATAAAATCGTTGAATAAGTAGAAACACAATGTTTAGAGCAGGTGGTGATAAAATTTTTGAATGAATGACAACACAGTTTTTAAGCCAGGTGGCTATTAAAAAAAACAAATTAGAGAATTGTGCTCGACACGCGGAATCAACGACCTAATAGTAGCTTCGAGCTATGCAACTAGTATCTAGTAACTAGTTATTTCAGCCGCAAAAAGTTTTTGATCCAAGGATTTTTACAAATTTTGCCTGTCTTCCATTAAGCTTTAATTAGTAATTAAACCACAGATACTAGAACAAACTAGATGATTCACTCAGCACATTTGCCTGCAAGGTACTTTCAGTTTAGTAGTTTAAGTTAACCGAGGCATTTTAATGAAGTTTTGAAGACAAACTAAGGCAAGGTTTATTTATTGGCTTTTACCCCCCAAGCTTAAACCCTCAAATTCCACACAGAACCTCTACCCCCGCCCCGCCACCCAATTTTTATTGCCTTTCTCGGTAGTTCCAGGGTAAATCTGCCATGTACATTTCAGTGGCTAATGTACATTATGGCTGGACCAATCAGCAAGTTGTTTACGCCTGCAAGCTTGGGCTTCTAAAGTTATCAAAGTCATTTATTTCAGCTGTTGTATATAGCTGTGCTTCAGTGGCTCATCTAGCTGTTCTAGAATCTGTGAGCTAAAGTAAGCCAATTAGCTAAAATTAGCTAAAGTTAAATATTTGCTTTTCTTAAAATAGAAATTTCGACTAGCTATTTCTTTTTTGAAAGCGCAACGCGCAAATTGTCTTTAATTTGGCGCCAGTCAACAGCAGCAACAGATTCGGGTCGAAGCTCTAAAATGACTTGCTTGCCAGGAAGATCCCCGCTGGCTAGAAAGCTGGCAAATGCCTTGCGCAAGTCGCTTTTTTGGCTGTCGGTCAGCTTCTTTGCTGTAATGGTAGCACATATTTTATAGACTAAGAGGTTGCTGCTTACGTTCACAGAAAGTATGCAAAACATGTCCACAAAAAGTTTTAATTCTTATAATTAACTTAGCATACAATTAAAAGGGCCAAATGATTTGGAAATTTTAAGATGTGCATTGTGCACTCTGCTTAGAAATGTTTGCATTTGCATAAGTTTTTTTTGGACAGTAAAAGCCCCAGGCAAAATGAACTTATACGAGTATCTATGCGATGTTCACGCGATTTCTTTTTTCTTCAACTCCAGTAAATGCATGTACTTTGACTGAGTTAATCGCATACGATTCGCTAGACACTATGCGATTATATACCGTTAACATATGATAAAATGCGATCAGAAAAATATATCTAACCTCTTATAAACAATCTATTTGAGCAGTAAAAAATATTTGTATCTGCATGAATCAAATTAAGCTATATACTGACTCACCAGATTTTGTGCGTCTCTTTGCGCTTGTTTTAGTTGTAGCGGCTGAACCAGTTCCCAAAGCGAAAGTTGGCGAAGTCGAAACAACTGTTGTGGCCGAAGTCGAAGCAGCTGTTGTGGCCGAAGTCGAAGCAGCTGTTGTGGCCGAAGTGTCCGGCACCGCCGATAACTCTGCTGTCTCATCATGGTCATCCAACGGCGGCTCTGATAAATCTTCTAATGTTATTTCTTCCAGACCCTTTCCTTTAAATTTCTTCAGGTTCCCACTCTCCATCAACTCCAAAATCTTCGAAACCTTTGCTAGCTCGAGAGTATTTTGATGTAATCTGTAGAACTGTCTGTGGACAGTAATATCATGGCCGAGATGGCGAGCTAGCCAATCTAGCTCATTGTCTTTTAAGTCAAGAAGTTGCGAAACAGTCGCACAATGCTTCCTTAAAAATCTTGAGCGAAGGAGATCCGCTCGTTGCAGTTGGAGTGAGCTCATTTTCACTACTTTGTCGATTGCCACAGGACATCTGTAGACGGATTGTTCATAGCCAGGAATCGCAAACACAAATACGTTCTTTCGGCTTACACCGGCAGCCTCGCGACAGTCTTTTAGGCACATCAGTCCATCCCAACAAATTCGATCGATAACGATAGGCACAGATCGTCCTCTTTTGCCTGATATATTTATGACCTTTAACCTGCTGGCGAGTTCCTTCTCGAGTGGCGTCAAATACTGATGCAGGTCATCCTGCGTGTGAGATGCCGAAGCTGCATCTAACATCGCCATTACCATTTGAGAAATCTCACTGGATCGGCGCCGGTTGAAAAAAGTTAGTTTTGTCATGATTAGGTAGACTAGTTCACGGTACAACAAAGGAACATTTGAATCCAATGTTCCTGTCTTGAGCTCTTCGATTTTATCGACAATCGCCGACTTCATAAAAGTGGAAAGTTTTACTATGTCGTCCGTCAGCGGTACACAGTCCTGCACAAGTGCTGCTCTTTCACTTATTGTCTTGAGGCTCTTCGCAGTAACGAGATGGTGGTACTCAGTATTTTTCAGCTCAAGAAAGTCAGATGCGGACTTTTTAAGGCCATCATTAGAAGTCCTAATCGCTTCACCGATTAGGATATTGCACAGATGCGGTATTGAATGACCCATGCGTAGTGCGAATGTTGGGGCCTCATTCGATAACTTTCGGATAACTTCGATCCAATCATCAAAATACTGTGGTTGCAGAAAGTGTCTTAAGCTATAATCACCATGCAACTGCTGTAGCTGAATAAAAACACGAGCTGCATCCCTGATTTTACTAGACACGTGCTGCCGGTTCACCTTTTTTTGCTTAGACAAATAACGATCACCTAAACGAAGTAAGAGCTCATCTTTGCAGATTGTATCAAACAGATCATCACAAATGAGTCTTGAGAGAACTGTCTTAAAGAGTTCCGAATCTGGTTCCAGAAGTTTTGAAGCAGGCTCTGGATTTTTTAGCAGAATTCGAGACAGCTGCACGTAGTGATTGTTCGTAGGATTTTTTAGGCGCGCTTCTGCACTCTCTGACTCGGAGGGCGAAGAGTTCTCAGTGTCTTCATCGGAGTCATTCTCGTCTTCCTTAATAATTTCAGATAGGCTACCGGAGCATGCATTTCTGTGGCGGTAGAGAAGATCCTTCTTTATGAATTGAAAGCATCGATGACAGGGAAGAAAACTCCCAGGAGAATTTTCATCGTCCTTTTGTCTCCTTGCAATTATTAATTCACCTTCTCGTTTTGCCAAAACCATTTTATTGTGAATATAATCGCCTTCGCTTTCAAGGGCCTTAAATGCCTTTCTACGAATGGACTTACGGCGGATCTGCTGCAAGCGCTTAACGTCAGACTCTGCTTTATGAGCGGTTTTGTAGTGCCGAGAGATTTTCGTCAACATTTTGCCACAATATTTGCAGTAATGAAGCTTTGTCGTCGAACTGACAAGCTTCTGCAAAACAACACTGCATCCTGCGTCATCCTCAGGCTTCAAGGAAACAGGTAGAGTAACTGAGACACTTTCTTCTTCAATCCGCGCGGAACTAACATTGACATTAGCCGAAAAGGTCACTTGATCACCATCTTCAGCTTTCGCAGTTACAAAATCAACGAGTTGGGACGGCATCGAATGCGCAGAAAAATCTTGAACCACAGACAAGGCATTCATCTGAGGATAAAAATTCGAATTGTCGGCGGCCAAATTCTCGTAATTTGAGCAACCCACTACAGCTCCAGCTGAACAATCGGTTCCAGTATTGCTTTCCAGATGATATGGATCACTATCATCAGCAGCAAAAGCCAGAGCCCCAAAATGTGGCTCACAGCACGACTTCGGATTCGAGACCGGTTTTAAAATCGCAAAGTTTGCATCTTCAGAACAATACGCCACAGGTGCACAAAGGAACTGATCGATTTCGCGACAACCTTGGGGCTGATTAACTGTCTGGCTGAAGCCGGCTGGAGGCTGCTGTTGAGCAGGCTGAATGGCACTAGCTAGTTCAGCGACAAGGCTTGAACCAGTGGCGTCTGTGCTTGCGGAGACCGCATTCAAGTTGGGCTCAATCCGCGACGCGTCAGCGGAACTCTCGACTTCAGAAGCTGTGTCAAAGGAGTTGTGTAGTGTAGACACACTTCATGAACGTAATCATTGGCTGAGCAAAGTTTCACAGATTCCCAAACTCAAACTCGAGCTACTTAGAAAGCTACTATTCTGTTTTGTTTATTTAGAGAGAGCTATGCTTTGCTGGCTCAACTTCAAGAACCATTTTCTAGTCACAGCCAGAGCCGCGTTAAAAATAACAGACTCCATGTCCCATTAAGTGCGTCCCAATAAATGCCTCAAACATCACATCCGCACAATGTTGTCCCAATAAGTGCCCAAGTGTATGTGTTTTTCTGTCCTGCCGATGCCCGCCCAAAATATCCATTGCCTTATTTGCCAAGGCTCCCAAACACTCCCGCTTAAAGTACATGTACCTTCATGCAGACAAAGCAATGCTCATGCAGTGCTCACCTTGAGCAGATCGCCGTTTCCTCTTAGCATTTGCACTTTCGCTTGAATGACTTTCTGTAGCACCACTTGGGAGCTGACTAACTGTCTGGCTGAAGCCGGCTGGAGGCTGCTGTTGAGCAGGCGGAATGGCACTAGCTAGTTCAGCGACAAGGCTTGAACCAGTGGCGTCTGTGCTTGCGGAGACCGCATTCAAGTTGGGCTCAATCCGCGACGCGTCAGCGGAACTCTCGACTTCAGAAGCTGTGTCAAAGGAGTTGTGTAGTGTAGACACACTTCATGAACGTAATCATTGGCTGAGCAAAGTTTCACAGATTCCCAAACTCAAACTCGAGCTACTTAGAAAGCTACTATTCTGTTTTGTTTATTTAGAGAGAGCTATGCTTTGCTGGCTCAACTACAAGAACCATTTTCTAGTCACAGCCAGAGCCGCGTTAAAAATAACAGACTCCATGTCCCATTAAGTGCGTCCCAATAAATGCCTCAAACATCACATCCGCACAATGTTGTCCCAATAAGTGCCCAAGTGTATGTGTTTTTCTGTCCTGCCGATGCCCGCCCAAAATATCCATTGCCTTATTTGCCAAGGCTCCCAAACACTCCCGCTTAAAGTACATGTACCTTCATGCAGACAAAGCAATGCTCATGCAGTGCTCACCTTGAGCAGATCGCCGTTTCCTCTTAGCATTTGCACTTTCGCTTGAATGACTTTCTGTAGCACCACTTGGGAGCTGACTAACTGTCTGGCTGAAGCCGGCTGGAGGCTGCTGTTGAGCAGGCGGAATGGCACTAGCTAGTTCAGCGACAAGGCTTGAACCAGTGGCGTCTGTGCTTGCGGAGACCGCATTCAAGTTGGGCTCAATCCGCGACGCGTCAGCGGAACTCTCGACTTCAGAAGCTGTGTCAAAGGAGTTGTGTAGTGTAGACACACTTCATGAACGTAATCATTGGCTGAGCAAAGTTTCACAGATTCCCAAACTCAAACTCGAGCTACTTAGAAAGCTACTATTCTGTTTTGTTTATTTAGAGAGAGCTATGCTTTGCTGGCTCAACTACAAGAACCATTTTCTAGTCACAGCCAGAGCCGCGTTAAAAATAACAGACTCCATGTCCCATTAAGTGCGTCCCAATAAATGCCTCAAACATCACATCCGCACAATGTTGTCCCAATAAGTGCCCAAGTGTATGTGTTTTTCTGTCCTGCCGATGCCCGCCCAAAATATCCATTGCCTTATTTGCCAAGGCTCCCAAACACTCCCGCTTAAAGTACATGTACCTTCATGCAGACAAAGCAATGCTCATGCAGTGCTCACCTTGAGCAGATCGCCGTTTCCTCTTAGCATTTGCACTTTCGCTTGAATGACTTTCTGTAGCACCACTTGGGAGCTGACTAACTGTCTGGCTGAAGCCGGCTGGAGGCTGCTGTTGAGCAGGCGGAATGGCACTAGCTAGTTCAGCGACAAGGCTTGAACCAGTGGCGTCTGTGCTTGCGGAGACCGCATTCAAGTTGGGCTCAATCCGCGACGCGTCAGCGGAACTCTCGACTTCAGAAGCTGTGTCAAAGGAGTTGTGTAGTGTAGACACACTTCATGAACGTAATCATTGGCTGAGCAAAGTTTCACAGATTCCCAAACTCAAACTCGAGCTACTTAGAAAGCTACTATTCTGTTTTGTTTATTTAGAGAGAGCTATGCTTTGCTGGCTCAACTACAAGAACCATTTTCTAGTCACAGCCAGAGCCGCGTTAAAAATAACAGACTCCATGTCCCATTAAGTGCGTCCCAATAAATGCCTCAAACATCACATCCGCACAATGTTGTCCCAATAAGTGCCCAAGTGTATGTGTTTTTCTGTCCTGCCGATGCCCGCCCAAAATATCCATTGCCTTATTTGCCAAGGCTCCCAAACACTCCCGCTTAAAGTACATGTACCTTCATGCAGACAAAGCAATGCTCATGCAGTGCTCACCTTGAGCAGATCGCCGTTTCCTCTTAGCATTTGCACTTTCGCTTGAATGACTTTCTGTAGCACCACTTGGGAGCTGACTAACTGTCTGGCTGAAGCCGGCTGGAGGCTGCTGTTGAGCAGGCGGAATGGCACTAGCTAGTTCAGCGACAAGGCTTGAACCAGTGGCGTCTGTGCTTGCGGAGACCGCATTCAAGTTGGGCTCAATCCGCGACGCGTCAGCGGAACTCTCGACTTCAGAAGCTGTGTCAAAGGAGTTGTGTAGTGTAGACACACTTCATGAACGTAATCATTGGCTGAGCAAAGTTTCACAGATTCCCAAACTCAAACTCGAGCTACTTAGAAAGCTACTATTCTGTTTTGTTTATTTAGAGAGAGCTATGCTTTGCTGGCTCAACTACAAGAACCATTTTCTAGTCACAGCCAGAGCCGCGTTAAAAATAACAGACTCCATGTCCCATTAAGTGCGTCCCAATAAATGCCTCAAACATCACATCCGCACAATGTTGTCCCAATAAGTGCCCAAGTGTATGTGTTTTTCTGTCCTGCCGATGCCCGCCCAAAATATCCATTGCCTTATTTGCCAAGGCTCCCAAACACTCCCGCTTAAAGTACATGTACCTTCATGCAGACAAAGCAATGCTCATGCAGTGCTCACCTTGAGCAGATCGCCGTTTCCTCTTAGCATTTGCACTTTCGCTTGAATGACTTTCTGTAGCACCACTTGGGAGCTGACTAACTGTCTGGCTGAAGCCGGCTGGAGGCTGCTGTTGAGCAGGCGGAATGGCACTAGCTAGTTCAGCGACAAGGCTTGAACCAGTGGCGTCTGTGCTTGCGGAGACCGCATTCAAGTTGGGCTCAATCCGCGACGCGTCAGCGGAACTCTCGACTTCAGAAGCTGTGTCAAAGGAGTTGTGTAGTGTAGACACACTTCATGAACGTAATCATTGGCTGAGCAAAGTTTCACAGATTCCCAAACTCAAACTCGAGCTACTTAGAAAGCTACTATTCTGTTTTGTTTATTTAGAGAGAGCTATGCTTTGCTGGCTCAACTACAAGAACCATTTTCTAGTCACAGCCAGAGCCGCGTTAAAAATAACAGACTCCATGTCCCATTAAGTGCGTCCCAATAAATGCCTCAAACATCACATCCGCACAATGTTGTCCCAATAAGTGCCCAAGTGTATGTGTTTTTCTGTCCTGCCGATGCCCGCCCAAAATATCCATTGCCTTATTTGCCAAGGCTCCCAAACACTCCCGCTTAAAGTACATGTACCTTCATGCAGACAAAGCAATGCTCATGCAGTGCTCACCTTGAGCAGATCGCCGTTTCCTCTTAGCATTTGCACTTTCGCTTGAATGACTTTCTGTAGCACCACTTGGGAGCTGACTAACTGTCTGGCTGAAGCCGGCTGGAGGCTGCTGTTGAGCAGGCGGAATGGCACTAGCTAGTTCAGCGACAAGGCTTGAACCAGTGGCGTCTGTGCTTGCGGAGACCGCATTCAAGTTGGGCTCAATCCGCGACGCGTCAGCGGAACTCTCGACTTCAGAAGCTGTGTCAAAGGAGTTGTGTAGTGTAGACACACTTCATGAACGTAATCATTGGCTGAGCAAAGTTTCACAGATTCCCAAACTCAAACTCGAGCTACTTAGAAAGCTACTATTCTGTTTTGTTTATTTAGAGAGAGCTATGCTTTGCTGGCTCAACTACAAGAACCATTTTCTAGTCACAGCCAGAGCCGCGTTAAAAATAACAGACTCCATGTCCCATTAAGTGCGTCCCAATAAATGCCTCAAACATCACATCCGCACAATGTTGTCCCAATAAGTGCCCAAGTGTATGTGTTTTTCTGTCCTGCCGATGCCCGCCCAAAATATCCATTGCCTTATTTGCCAAGGCTCCCAAACACTCCCGCTTAAAGTACATGTACCTTCATGCAGACAAAGCAATGCTCATGCAGTGCTCACCTTGAGCAGATCGCCGTTTCCTCTTAGCATTTGCACTTTCGCTTGAATGACTTTCTGTAGCACCACTTGGGAGCTGACTAACTGTCTGGCTGAAGCCGGCTGGAGGCTGCTGTTGAGCAGGCGGAATGGCACTAGCTAGTTCAGCGACAAGGCTTGAACCAGTGGCGTCTGTGCTTGCGGAGACCGCATTCAAGTTGGGCTCAATCCGCGACGCGTCAGCGGAACTCTCGACTTCAGAAGCTGTGTCAAAGGAGTTGTGTAGTGTAGACACACTTCATGAACGTAATCATTGGCTGAGCAAAGTTTCACAGATTCCCAAACTCAAACTCGAGCTACTTAGAAAGCTACTATTCTGTTTTGTTTATTTAGAGAGAGCTATGCTTTGCTGGCTCAACTACAAGAACCATTTTCTAGTCACAGCCAGAGCCGCGTTAAAAATAACAGACTCCATGTCCCATTAAGTGCGTCCCAATAAATGCCTCAAACATCACATCCGCACAATGTTGTCCCAATAAGTGCCCAAGTGTATGTGTTTTTCTGTCCTGCCGATGCCCGCCCAAAATATCCATTGCCTTATTTGCCAAGGCTCCCAAACACTCCCGCTTAAAGTACATGTACCTTCATGCAGACAAAGCAATGCTCATGCAGTGCTCACCTTGAGCAGATCGCCGTTTCCTCTTAGCATTTGCACTTTCGCTTGAATGACTTTCTGTAGCACCACTTGGGAGCTGACTAACTGTCTGGCTGAAGCCGGCTGGAGGCTGCTGTTGAGCAGGCGGAATGGCACTAGCTAGTTCAGCGACAAGGCTTGAACCAGTGGCGTCTGTGCTTGCGGAGACCGCATTCAAGTTGGGCTCAATCCGCGACGCGTCAGCGGAACTCTCGACTTCAGAAGCTGTGTCAAAGGAGTTGTGTAGTGTAGACACACTTCATGAACGTAATCATTGGCTGAGCAAAGTTTCACAGATTCCCAAACTCAAACTCGAGCTACTTAGAAAGCTACTATTCTGTTTTGTTTATTTAGAGAGAGCTATGCTTTGCTGGCTCAACTACAAGAACCATTTTCTAGTCACAGCCAGAGCCGCGTTAAAAACAGACTCCATGTCCCATTAAGTGCGTCCCAATAAATGCCTCAAACATCACATCCGCACAATGTTGTCCCAATAAGTGCCCAAGTGTATGTGTTTTTCTGTCCTGCCGATGCCCGCCCAAAATATCCATTGCCTTATTTGCCAAGGCTCCCAAACACTCCCGCTTAAAGTACATGTACCTTCATGCAGACAAAGCAATGCTCATGCAGTGCTCACCTTGAGCAGATCGCCGTTTCCTCTTAGCATTTGCACTTTCGCTTGAATGACTTTCTGTAGCACCACTTGGGAGCTGACTAACTGTCTGGCTGAAGCCGGCTGGAGGCTGCTGTGAGCAGGCGGAATGGCACTAGCTAGTTCAGCGACAAGGCTTGAACCAGTGGCGTCTGTGCTTGCGGAGACCGCATTCAAGTTGGGCTCAATCCGCGACGCGTCAGCGGAACTCTCGACTTCAGAAGCTGTGTCAAAGGAGTTGTGTAGTGTAGACACACTTCATGAACGTAATCATTGGCTGAGCAAAGTTTCACAGATTCCCAAACTCAAACTCGAGCTACTTAGAAAGCTACTATTCTGTTTTGTTTATTTAGAGAGAGCTATGCTTTGCTGGCTCAACTACAAGAACCATTTTCTAGTCACAGCCAGAGCCGCGTTAAAAATAACAGACTCCATGTCCCATAAGTGCGTCCCAATAAATGCCTCAAACATCACATCCGCACAATGTTGTCCCAATAAGTGCCCAAGTGTATGTGTTTTTCTGTCCTGCCGATGCCCGCCCAAAATATCCATTGCCTTATTTGCCAAGGCTCCCAAACACTCCCGCTTAAAGTACATGTACCTTCATGCAGACAAAGCAATGCTCATGCAGTGCTCACCTTGAGCAGATCGCCGTTTCCTCTTAGCATTTGCACTTTCGCTTGAATGACTTTCTGTAGCACCACTTGGGAGCTGACTAACTGTCTGGCTGAAGCCGGCTGGAGGCTGCTGTTGAGCAGGCGGAATGGCACTAGCTAGTTCAGCGACAAGGCTTGAACCAGTGGCGTCTGTGCTTGCGGAACCGCATTCAAGTTGGGCTCAATCCGCGACGCGTCAGCGGAACTCTCGACTTCAGAAGCTGTGTCAAAGGAGTTGTGTAGTGTAGACACACTCATGAACGTAATCATTGGCTGAGCAAAGTTTCACAGATTCCCAAACTCAAACTCGAGCTACTTAGA